>APFE031272347.1:2793-50028 GCA_000404065.3 Pinus taeda | reverse complement strand
AGCCTGATCTTCTGCCTGAATTTTGGACCAATAAATGATCAAATCTGTTGGTGAAACCTCCTTCAAAATGTTCTGCTTGTTTTTCTCTTTCCAATGAGCTGTCCTGGGCCTCATTTGGCCAAGTAGAATTCAAGTTATGACCTTCCAAAGTTAATGGGTCAAATCTGATATAAATCTGGAAATTCTGTTGCTGGGCTAAAAATCAGAATTTAAATTAAAAATTAAATTCTAAATTAGACCCTAATTAATTCTAACTTAATTGCTAATTAAAAACTAACTAACAAATATCTGATTAACTATTTTATAAACAAATTAAATCTAATTAAAAATTAATTTCTAAATAACATTTAAATTCTAAATTAAAATAATTAATTAAATATATAAATTAATTAATCTTAAATATTATTAAATAATTAAATTTAACAATTTATTTAATTACTTTAATATATTATAACTTGAACTAATATTCTAAACTATATATTAATATATAAAACATAAAACTAAGTTATTATACCCTAATTCACTCAACATATAAACTAATTTTAAATACATATATTAACCTATACTATTCCTAGCTTTATTCCACTCATACGTATGAGTGCTTTTGAAAAGCATATTAAAAACCATATTAATCCAAGACAAAACAAATAAATGCCTTTAACCTTTTTCTCAATCGGCATTTCGGCGTGGAGTAACTTATCGGCATATCGCATGGAGAAGGTTTCGGCATTTCGCGTCGGGAGGGATCGGCATTTCGCATCGGGAAGGTGGAGTGGATATGGTATCGGGGGTTTTGAAAATGGTTTGCGAATAAGATTTGCGATGCGACAAAAAGTCCCGATACAATTATTTTTATTTTATATATATTAATTTTATATATTTAAATAATTAATTATTATATTTTAATAATAATAATTAATTTAATTATAATATATTAAATTATATTTTGTTTTTGTTTTATTTTTAATGAATTTAGTTATTTGAAATTACTAATTACAACTTCTTGAAAAATAAATGAAAAATAAACTATAGCCATTTGAATGTTTGGATTTTGGGATTAGAGTTTGATTCGGAAATTATAGTGAATTTCTTGAAATCCCGATAATTAATAATTTGGCTGCATAACTAAAAATAAAAAATGTTAGTAAAACTCTCTACGAGTTAATATTTAAACTGAATGCATTATTGGACAAATTTATTTACAAAATGCGATATTGTACATTTTATACATTTTTAACCTAGGCTAGCTAAATAATCAGATTTTCAAATGAGCGCCATTTTCAAACCAGTTGACCAAATGAGGCGAAACAAGCGTCGATGGAAAGCTTATAAAAAATCGATTCTAACAAAGCAATCAAAACAAGAATCCAACGAAAAATAAAAATTAACAAAAGCGTAGGGAAATCAACTAAAATAAAAATCCAAAAAGGTGCTTAGCCAAAATTTTTATAGAAAGGGTCCCCATTATTTGAGTTGAACAAGTCAAGGGGGGGGGGGTTGTGTTTTTACCACAACAGGTACTTAGACAATGGATCTTCTTTCCACATGACTAGCAACAAATAGTTATTCAATGATCTGGAAGAGAAAGATCTCAATATGCATATCAGGATGGGTGATGACAGTAAGTACAATGTTACTGGTGTGGGCACTATTTATTTTCAGAGGGGGCATGCAGCTCCACTCATCTTGAAGAATGTTATGCATGTACTCGAACTGACGAATAATTTGTTATTTGTTGCCATGATTGAGGATAGAGGCTATGATGTGATCTTTTTAAAAGTAAATGTGTTCCTTCGACACATAGCCACGGGTCAAGTAAAGAAGATAGGGATTCAAGTTCAAAATCTCTATAAGATAGAGGTAGAGGATTCTGCTGCTTTGAGTTCAAAAGCGGAGAAGATGTTGAAACGAGATTTCGACGAGTTGTGGCACAGGTGATTGGGCCACTTGCATGATGGGGCTTTGAAGATATTGCAGCAAATCTCTACCAGTCTTCCCAAAGATACGCTTGAGCAAGTTGATACATGCAAGGGTTGTACTTTGGGAAAATACACCAAGTCTTCCTTTGGAGACAAAGATATTCAAGTAGAGTCTATTATGAAGAGAGTCCATTCAGATGTGTGTGGACCATTCTCGACAACGTCCACAACCAAACACAAGTATTATGTTATATTTGTTGATGACTATTCTCGTAAGTGCTCGGTATTTTTTATGCAGAAAAAGGATCAAACTTTCACAATGTTTTGTGAGTTCAAAGCATTGGTAGAGAAAGATTCTGGAAAGAAGGTTAAATCTCTACAGAGTGATGATGGTGGTGAGTATGTCTCCAATGAGTTTAAGAAATTCTGTGCAGTGGAAGGGATTAAACGAGAGTTGTCGACACCCCATAACCCTCAACAGAATGGGGTTGCCGAGAGGAAGAACAGGAGCATAATAGGGGAAACAAGGGCGATGTTGCATGATCAGGGCCTACCACTACACTTGTGGGCTAAGGCATGCAACACAACGGTTTATGTTCAGAATCGTAGCCCACATCAGATACTTGAGATGAAGATACTAGAGGAGGCACATTACGGTAAGAGGCTAGATGTTGGTCACTTTAGGATTTTTGGGTCATCGGTTTATTGCCATGTGACCAAAGATGCATGTAATAAGCTTGAGCCAAAAATAGAGTTGGGGATCTTTGTGGGGTACACTGATACACCCCACAACTATTAGGTGTACATGCCGATGAGTCGGATGACAATGGTTCACAGGGATATCAGGTTCGATGAGGAGAAGGCCATGCAAGTATCCCTTGAGAGGGAGCTTGACCAACATGTGGATGAGGAGCTTTTAGCTCCTAAGGTTGAGGGACCTCATATTGATGTGGAGAAGACACATGCATAGGTTCAGAGAGTGGAGACATCCACTCAGGTAGAGTCTTCCAAAGAGGGAAGAAAGTGCACTAGAGAGGCTAGAAAATTATTGGATGATGCATGGGAGAATGTGGGAGCACCCTCTTCTCAGCGCAAACATAGTAGTTCACTAGAGAGTTACACTAGATACATGGAACTTATGAGTGCGTGTGTTGTGACAGAGCCATCTTCCTTTTAGTAAGCAGTGCAACAACCAGTTTGGGTTGATGCAATGGTGGAGGAGTATGACTCCATAGTTTGAAATAGTGTTTGGGATGTGGTTCCGAGACCAGAGGACAAGTCAATTGTGTGCTCTCGTTGGCTTTAGAAGGTAAAGGAAGATGCAAGTGGTAGTGTGGAGAGGTGCACTTCTCCACTTATGGTTTAATATTTCATATAAAATTAATCAACGACAGGCCACTGCCTTATCTTAACTACACTTGTACCACATGCATTTTTATATCCACTTTTGCCCCCCATTAATTCCCAATAACCCACATGCCACTACCATGTTTAAATGCCTGTTTCTTCCCTTTATAGTTTGGATTCATGATAAAATTGCAAAGAAGAAAGGAGATGCATGATTGTTTTTCCTTGACTATTAAATGACGTGAGAAATATAGTTGCCTCTGCATTTCCTATCCTGCATTGTCCATTTATAATGGAGGTTGGTAAAGGAAATGAGTGGTTGGAGATTTTAGTTCAGTTTTTTATTATTATTTTTAAATGGTATAAAATGCACTAATGTGCCTATACACATTTGTGGATTTATAATTTATTGATTAGTATATTTATAAAGCATAAGGCCAGATTTGTGGCCTGTGGCTTTTCACAGGTAGAGGGGATTGACTATGATGAAACCTTTTCTCCTGTTGCAAGGTACTCATCAATCAGATCTATTTTGGCACTATCAGCACAAATGGGTTGGAAGATTGATCAAATGGATCTGAAGATTTCCTTCCTCAATGGAATGATTGAGGAAGAGGTGTACATAGAGCAACCCAAAGGTTTTGAAACCTTGGACTATGAGTCACATGTGTTTCGACTCAAGAGAGCATTGTATGGGTTGAAGCAAGCACCCCATGCTTGGTATACCAGGATAGATAGCTACTTCACTGGGTTGGGCTTCACGAAGAGTGAAGCAGATGCCTATAAGACAGTGCCTAAAATTCACATCCCAGAGGATGCACATCTAGAAGCCAAAATAAAAAAAAATAGCCGTTGGTGTGTGTGAGGTTAGAGCAGAAATTGGATGAGTCACTTTTCGAGTTCAGCATGAAGATTGCAGAGTTGCAGTTAAAGTTGCAACCCACGACTCTGCCTGAGGTCTGGGAGTAGCCTAGAGTCATAATTAAGGAAGGCATGGCTACTTTGGATATCGCAGTCACTTACTGTGCGGCACTATTTGATCAAGCTATGGAGTTATTTACCAATCTACAGGTGGATCCAAACCTGCAAACGTTGAACACAGAGGTAAGGGAGATGCAACGCCAATATGATGAGGTCAGGGCAACTGTGCGCACCTTAGCACTAGCACAGTGCCTTGCCAAGTTACAGGAAGGAAAGTAGCTATTGGCATTTATTTTTGGCCAGATTTGAAAGGCTACTTGGCAACTTTTAGTTTTTTCATAAATATATATATATATAAATATATATAAGTAACGAAACAATTACTTATATTAAAAAACCTGAATACATGGCCATAACCATTTACATAAGATTAAACAAAACTTGACTCTATGATCTCTGTAGCTTCCATATTCCAGTAGATCCATAGTAGGGCCTTGTTGCCTCTACGAGCTCTTTGAACTAAAATTCTATGCTGAAATCATCCATATAACCAATAAAATTGGCCCAACAACAAAATAAACCTACAATAAATGAAATAACTGTAAATTTAAGTAGGCTTAAAGGGCTAGGCTTTATCATTATCTACCTAGAAGAAACTTTCTTTTTACCCTCTCCTTTATTAGCTGCATCTGCACCAATTTTCTCTTGTGGCTCCTTGGTTTCAAGAACTAATTTCCCAGATAGAAGATCGTTAACCTCTGCATAACCCATCGCTAATGAGATTTGCATTGAGATTCATCAATTTTACCTCAAGATTGATTAATTTTCTTTACACCCTTGCCTCTAAGCTTTCAAACTTTGATTCCATTAGGGATATCTTCGCCTCCCTGTCACTATCCAACAGTTCAATCTAGCGAGTCCTAAGGTCAAGTTGACCCATTAGCAACTTGAATAGAAACTCTACTACCTTCTTCCACCTTGCTGCTCCGTTCTCCAAGGACTGGACACCTTTCAACGCCATCAATTTACAATTTAATAGAAAACAAGTGCGAGAGTAGCACCAGGGGAAAAAAAGCAAGGATTTCGAAAGGCCCAAAGAGATAATCATTTATAGACCCCCACCTTCTGAAATCCCACCATCACTCTCATTTGCCTCCATTACATGTGTATCTCCTTTGATCTCCATGACAATCTTAGGTTTATCCTTTGCAAGAATCTAGACCAACATTCCCTGCAATGAATTTCTAAAATCTTGTGGGAAGTGTAACGTTCAACCCTGTTGCATTAATACATTCCCATGGGAACCCACTTCGCCAAAGCCTAATGCTTTCCAACTATCCATCGGCCTAGTCGGAATGTGCTTGGATACAAGAGCTGACTGCCTAAGCTTACCACATACCCAATTTAGGTCTCCAAGTGGAGTGTCATTAAACCTTAGTGCCAACCCATTATGCATGTGAAAATTTAATACTCGGAAATGAAGTTCCATGCATCTGTCATCTTTGGTGAATTTTTGGTTCATGATCATAAACATTTGATTATGGCATGGGGATAATGCCCTTATCAGTTCCATTTAACTCAATTACACCATCTCCTAGTTGTGCTTCACGATTGGCCAAACCATCGGCCACTCCATTTAAGTGCCTCAGAACATGGAAGAGGGAGAACTCTTCAAATTTTTTGAATTGGAGGATTATTCTTCTCACCACAGGAGGGAATGTAGAATCAATTGTTGTATGAGACTTGGATAGAATTATAATTACTATCATGGAATCACCAAGTATTTTGAGCTTCCTTATACCCTTTTTCTTGGCAAGATCTAAGCCTTTCCACAATGTTAGGAATTAGGCCTTAATGTCATGTAGGACCACATGTAATTAGTCCCATCAGCCTTTGCAACCAATCAGAAAATAGTTTACTAGTTTCAAATATTTTAAAAAATATTTTCAAATTTGGGAAAATAAATTTAATAAAAAAATATTACAAAACAATTGCAAAGATTGGACAATTTTTTTTTGTCAACAATAAAAGTCAAAGCACTTTTATTGTAATAATCCTTGCAATGGCAGGGACTAATAATGATAGATGACTTGATTGGGTTTTTTTTATTTAGGTTGGAATTAAAAGAATGATTTGATTTTTTTATAGACAAAATTAAACTAGTGAATTTATAAATAAAGATAATTTAGTTTATAATATTTATTTATTTTATATAATTTTTGATAATGTTTATTGCTTCCATGTAAACTTATTAGTTTAGTATATAATAAAAAAATTGTTTTTATGTCTACAATTTAGATTTTTGCAAGTGGAAAAATTGTTTTTATTTGTGAAATTTGAATTCTTGTAAGTAGAAGATTATATATGAAGGTGGGTTCGCCGTTGGATAGTTTTTTAGTAAAAACAATATTTTTTTTAAGAAGGAAATGTGGTAAATGCTGATTTTATCGCATATTATATTAAGAAGGTGAGAAAAAGCAGGATCTAATCAAAATGGTAAAATTAAAACTTAGTTGCATGTTACAAGATGTATGTTTATAATCATTGATTAAAATATAGTTGCATGTTACAAGGTATATGTTTGTAATTGTTGCATATTTGGTATTGATAAGGGTTTGTGTTTCTTGTTAGCTTGAAAATAATTTTATGTTTGAAAGATTTTGCAAAGCTTTGTGAAAACAAATAAGTAGTTTGTGTTTTTTTTTTTAATAATTTTTTATAAGCAAGAGAGAGATTTGATAAAATTTCATTCAATGGTAAATAAAAAAATGGTTGATACATGAGTTGAGAAAAATAGTATTTGATTAAATATCTTAAAAATTTATTCATAACTCTATATCAAAATACCTACTAAAATTATATGAAATTTCTTACCACTGCAGTAAATTTTCCTTCAATGATAGTCTTCTTATGATCATGTTTTTACTCTCTAGCACCTAGCCCCTAACTTGCAACCCCTTAAACCTTAACTCTACATAACCATTAATCACTAACCCCCTATCCTATTAATCACCAACTCTAACTTCTAACCAATAATGCATCTAATCCACTTACATATATATCATGTACATGTTGACTATTGTGTTTATGCATCTAAGTCACCTAATCAACATAAATCACTCAAGCCTTCACCTAAGACATATAAGCCATCAAATCTACTTATATCACACACCCAATCAACAATTCTAACTCAACAAACCTAACATATACACCTAATCCAAATTACCCCTAAACTAAACACTTAACCCATGCACCTAATTCACACTCAACCAATAAACCAAATAGACACACTCTATCTCTTCACTTAACATACACACCTTACTCACAAACCAAACGCATACCCTAACTCACTAAACACTAAGCCTAACCCATAACAACTAATTTATAAAATCTAAATCAATATTAACTTACTTACCCTTAACCCCTAACCAACCACTAATCCAATAATTCTTATTACTCCAAACCTTATTTCACTAACTTTTAACCTATAAAACCTAAATAGATATTAATTCGTTTAACCTTAACCTCTAAATTTTCCCTAACTAATCACTAATCCTTAACTCCCTAAAACTTAACCTCTGACCCTCTAACCCTCCAACATTAACCTAGCCCATACTTATTTACTCACTAATGTCCGTAACCCCTATCCCATTAGCCCATAACTAAACATTAATAGCCCATAACTAAACATTGACTTGATTACCCCCGACTCACTAACTAAGCCAATAAATTACAAAAAAATATGTTTGAGTTTTAGTAGTCTTGTGTGGACTCATAAGGGACGACAGTAAGCCTTTGGTCAATAAAATCTATTTATCTTTCCTTTGGCCATTTAAAAAATATATTAATATTCGATAAGATATTCTTTTGTAAAAGGGGTTAGGTCCTTGGGACACTACTTAAAAGTAATGTTTGACTTTGTACACTATCATATTTAGGGGTTAGGTCCTTGCCACACTACTTAAAAGTAATATTTGCCTTTGTGCACTATTCTATTTACACAAAGGGAAATTTTTTATAAACTATTAACTTTACGACACTACTTAAAAGTAATGTTTGACTTTGTACACTATCCTATTTAGGGGTTAGGTCCTTGCCACACTACTTAAAAGTAATATTTGCCTTTGTGCACTATTCTATTTACATAAAGGGAAATTTTTTATAAACTATTAACTTTACCGAACATCCTAGTTTCTGCTTTTTACTTTCTTCCTCTAAGGTTTTACAGATTTATATTTACTATCAAATATCTCAAAATTAAGATATTTTTCCAAAATAATATGTTATGGGCTTTGCATCCTAATTTATATGTTTATAGATTTGCATTTATGGCCCAATAACTCAAAATGGAACTTTTATCAAAATAATATGCCATGGGCTTTCCTCTTTTCTATTAAATTAAATTAATTAATATCTCAAAATTAAATTACGATTCTATTATTTTTCTTTTAAATGATATTGATTAAATTAACTCCTCTAAGTTACTTTTAACAATGAATATTACGAGCATAATAAAAATTACTAGTATCAATGATCATTCTCGGACCCACCTTTATCCTTGTGGAATATATAGCAATAGTTGAAAGTACTTTCATTGATGGGAAATGGATGACCATCATTGTTAAGAAAAGTAATTGATGACGGGTGTTATAAACTTATAACCATATCCCTGACTATGGGCAAAAGCAATAATGCGTATGATGACCCTAAATTTTCCTCTCATATTGGGAAGAACTCTCACTAATTAGCACATATTTAATGTGACCATAACATAGCACCCTAAGTGGAGATCACCATTAGTTGCTTTACATTTGCTTGAGTAATTGTATAACATTACTTATTACGCATTAATGAAAATATTTGCTCCGAACGTTCCTAATGGTTATGAACCTCCATAACTCAAAGATAAAGATATTTTAAAATTTTAAAATAGTTTTTTAAAAATTGTAAAATATTTATAATATTTTTTAGCAAAATTTGAATATGGAAACATAATGGTTAAGAGTATGTGTTTCCTCTTAAGAGGTTACAAGTTAAAACCAGAAGGGATTAGAGTATATATCCTTTGTAGACTTAGTAATCAAAATAACTTAGCAGAGGTGGGTCCCTTATCCCACAAACAAGGAGTCTCATACACCAATTTAGTGTCTGACTTGGCTATGACCTTAAAATTGGATAAAATAATCATAATAATGAGACAAAACAAGACATATAATGTCACCATTTTTAATAGCATTTTAAGCATGAAGTTTTTTTTCATTTTCAATCTTAAGAGTTTTAAAAAAACAAGATAAGAAAAAGATTCAACTTAAGTTTCTTAGCCTTTATATAGTTTGTGAAAGTGTGAGTGAGGTAGACAAAGAAAAAGATCCAACTTAAGTTTCATAACCTTTATATAGTTTGAGAAAGTGTGGGTGAGGTGGATTGGGAAATGAACATCGTAATAAAAGATAAAAGTTAATTTATATGATTCTTTATTTTCAATATTTAAAAATATAATTTAATAGCAATATTATTTTTTTGAAGTGATATTATGTATATTATTTTCTAAAAGATTGGTACACATAATTATCTTATGTTATTGATTTGTTATTTGGGAAATCAGATTAATAGTATAAGTTCAAAGTTTTCAGATTGCTAATTCTATGTGCTATTTGATAAACTGTCAAAAAGAAATTATGACTAGTAGATAAATTAAACTCTAAACTAATAGGCATGCCAATAACATTAACAATAATGAAATTCTACTTTGAGAGACTAACTTGCTTGGTCTTCATGCTATAGGAGAATCTGCGTAAACCTATGGTTGTGGCTCACTGTCATTGTCAGAGGAAGAAAAGTTAAGATTTGTTAGGTTCTTGACAAGGGATGATACCTTTCTATTGATCCTGACAACTTTGTCCATCAATTTTTCCATATATATGACCAATTCTTGTTATGTGTTAGCTTTGTCAGTTAAGAATATTCCTATGGGATTCTTGATATGCCTGTAAATATTTATAGTCTGCATATAGGAGGTTGTCCTTGCTCTAGTGGAGTTCCCCAAATTTGGGATCTAATGCTTGGTGTCTTGTTCAACTTATTTGTCTGGTATGTAGCATCTTGATTGCCTAGCTTGCTCCTGTACATCATGGATGTCCCTTTGAACTACTATAGGGATGATATCCCTGTAGCACTCCATACTTGCTTGCGTTGCGGCCTTGGCTTGAATATGATGCCCAAAAGAAGGACTATGATCAGAGGTTGGGGAAAATATAGGTCACCTTCTTCTTTTGCCACACTGAGTAGCAGAGAGTTGACATCTACCCATTGAGTGAGGCTTAAGATTGAGGTAGGGAGTGAAGAGGTAAGGAGAAAGGCTTTGTAGGGACCCAGTAGGGAAATCGAGAGCAGGTTAGGAATATACTTGGAAAAGACAAATAAATGAGATTAGAAAGGTAGTAGACAATATAACCAAAGGGAGGTCGAGAAGTCACATGGATAGAATGGACATGCCCCTTTGAGTTAACAATCCCAAAATATGGAGACAAAACCAAAAACTACCAAGCCCAATTTCTGATCTCAATACTACTAGCATGAAATCTGTAATTGAAGCACACACCCAAATTGAAATGATAAGTTGGCAATGGCTACTGTAAATTATGTCAGAGGTTGAGCTTCCCCTTCTAGCTAATTTCCAACTGATAAGCATTGCAAACCAAGAATGCAGAAGAGCCTCCATGAGTCAGCTTTCTAGAATAAGTAACTATGCAAAATCTCCTGGCGACCCATGAATGGTGGATTAGCTTCATGCAAAAGTCATCGAACATGAAGTATGTATCCTCAACAAACCATCCCGTATCAAAATACTGCAATCATCCTCCATATATTTCCATTATAACTTCTGAAATTCCCCTGTAAGTCAAATTCTAGACAGATTGCCCTTCCCAAAAGTTCCGCTTGACTAGTATTAGGTGCTTTGCAAGCTCCCATAGGTATGTTTTCATGATTTTTTTAGTGTGGTGTACACGGCCATGTAAGCTACCATTTAGAGGGAAAGTTGTCCCCTTCATTTATGTCTTTAACTCTCATTGTGAGTGAAAAGGGCGAACCCTCACATGAACACCTTTAATGAGAAATTTAGTAGCGCTATTATTTATAAAATAAAGCTTCATATTATTAAAAAAAAACAACACTAAAACTTATTTGACATCTTAAACTTATTACACATCCTTAAATTTTTTTTTAAAATATATTATATATCCTTGAAATTAATCATTTAAATTTAAAATTATTATAATATATTGTAAAACTAAATAATCTTATAATAAAGAAAACTATTTTAAATACAATGCATTTATGCTCAAAAAAACAAAAAACAAAAAACACCCCTTTCATGTAAGATTTACTAGCTATAATCAAATATAAAATTAGTACTCTAATAATTTTGCATAAAAAACTACTAGCTATAATCAAATATAAAATTAGTACTCTAATAATTTTGTATAAAAAACCCTTTTTTAAGCCATTAAAGTGAAAATGAAAATCATTTAAAATTAAAAATTATTATAATACACTATAAAATTAAATGATCTTCTAATTAAAAAACCATTTTTAAGTGAAATGCATTTATGCAAAAGTACCCCTTTCATGTAACCATTGACTATCTATAATCTAATACAAAAGTAGTAGTCTAATTATTTTGCATGAACAACGCCTTTCATATAGCCACTGACTAACTTTAATCAAATGCAAAAGTACCTTAATTATTTATTTTATAAGGACAATCAATTTTCATGTAAGCATTGACTAATGTTAAGAATTAATTATTTTATAAGGACTACTACTCATATAGCGATTCACTAACTTTAATCATTATAATAACCTTAAGATCATTGCATCCCGTAGTAATTTTGTAAATAAAATTGCTTGGATTTAAAATATTACTACTATATAGGTAATGATCTAATCATACATTGGATATATTTATTTATTAAAAAAATAAAATATATGGTAAATTTAATGATATATTGAAATTTTTTATGAAGAAAAGTCGTAACTTTTATTTAGTATGATGAAAATTATATTATCTCCATGCGAAACGATATTTTATGAAACCATTCGCCATAAAACATCCCCGGTAGTGGGAAAAAAAGTCAGAGTGTTCTCAGTGCCCAAAAACCATCATAAATATAGTCATATACAAATAAGTTTTCTCTCAAGAGATGGTACTTAAAAAAATAGTAGCATCATGAGAATATAAACAATACATCATATCTAAAATTATAGAAAAAGTTAGGTGCTTGAAGGCTCACCCTCCATATACGACTTTTGATATGAAACATGTTCAAGGTCTTCTATAAACTTAGCAATATGCTAGACCCCCATAACTTGAGCAACACCTTCTCTAGACAAGATGTCAGTGGCCTCATTTCTCTTTCTGTAAATGTGACCATAGTAAACAAAATAAAATGATTGTTTTAATAAATATATTTCTTCAGGGATCGGGCATAGTGAGCGGATGTGACATGTAGCAATTTTGTTGAACTAGTTTATCACAATCATTGTGTCGCCATAAAATCAACAATCACCATAAAATCAACCATAACTTTAGACTCATAAGTTCTGAAAAGTTGTTTGTAACGTGACCCAACCTAGTTCTCAATTTGAAACAGTGAGTTTTAGAAAGATGTAGAACAAGACCCTCTCCGCAAGCACCACTTGCAAGCGCCTCTCTGTCGAAAAAGGCTCATGGGAAGGACTGAGCAACGTATTCTTTAGTTATAATACATTATCTGGGAATTGAACAACATTGTCCAACAAATAAAATATAACAATGGGTTGAGCTGCCACTTTGTCAGGAGTGATGGATTTCTCATTAAAAACTTAAGTGTTCCTAGCTAACCATACACCCCACCACAGGAGGAGGGGAAGACATTACAACTCTTTTGGGCTTATGTTTTTCCACCATTCTTTTTAGGCTTCAAGGTAAGAAGCCCCTTGCCATCTAGACCAAATATTTAAATTTATGCAAGATGAGGACCATACAACCTTTGTAAAGGAACAAAAAAGGAACAAGCGAGATGCAAATTCAGCGTAATTTTTGCATAGCAGGCACCAACTTGGGCCAATGGTGCCTCTTTTCATCAAATTGTCCCCCGTTGGAACTTTTTTTCCACTATGCGCAGTTGGAAAAGATGAGCCTTTGCCAGGAAAACCACTTTCCACAACTTCTTCCACCACTAAGATGCGTGCTTCGACTTTTTATGTTCGTTTAGGAAAAAATATCCCGCTTTTGGAGCATATGATCCATCAACTGCAAATTCCAAAACCAAAGAATCCTCTTTGTCGTAGATGCAAACATGTGCAAAAAATTAGAGAGGATATGAACTATTACCGTTGTTTCCAGTAGATGCATGGTAGTTGTAACTGCTGAGGGGATTTCCAGCCCTGTGACTAGATTGAATATTTGTTATGGTCAACGATTCGAGCCAATAAGTGATATCTCCCAGCATGTAGGAAGTACATAAGGTCTAGGGTAGCTAAAAATGTTCATTACAACCAACCCAAGGGTCCTCTTCAGCTCTCACTTGTTCACCATTACCGACATTCTAAGCAAGGCTCCTCTCAATGACCCCAAAAGCATGACTTGCAACTTTCCAAATGATCGATAGATTCATTCTTCATTTATTTTGCAAACAAATCCAATCCAATAGAGAAAGGGGGCTGATATATTTGTGGGAAACCACCACTGTCCATAGACTGTGAGTGGAGATCAAGCACCACCCCACTTTTGTAGCTAAAGCTTTTGCAAAAAGGTGGATGTTTTTCAGACCCCATCATCCCCAATCTTTAGGAAGTGAAATATGCTCCCATTTGACCCAAGTAAAAAATACACCTTCCTTTTGTTCGATCCAGAGATATCTACAACAAATTTTTCAAATTTTGGAGAGTATATCTTTAGGGATCCATGAGACCGAGGATGAGAAAACAAGGATTGCTTCTAGGACAGACTCTGTGAGGATCAACCTACCTGCTCGAGATAACCATACGAAACTCCATGATTTAAGGCATTTTTTATCTTTTCCAATAGCCAAGACTAGTCATCTTTCCTATAGATGTTGGGTTTGAGTTGGAAGCCCAAATATTTTAGACCTTCATCTAATTATTGAGACTGGAAAGGGAAAAATTGCTGCAACAAAGCCACCTCATCTTGGGATAGGATAAAGAGAGAGGGTAGATTTTTGTCTGTTAACCTTCATACTTGTATATTTTTTGAAAAAGGTGAGGGCATCCTTGATGGTCGTTAAGTCTCTTCTTAATCCATCAGAAAACAATAGTATATCACCAACGAATAGGAGGTGTATGATAAATCATTTAAAAACCACCTCAATACCTCTCAAGACCCCCCTTCTTTTTGCATTGGTTAACAACCTACTGAGGCCCTTAACAACCAGTTAGAATGAGAGGGGAAAGGGGGGAAACCTTTAATGCAAACCTCTCTGAGCATGAAATAAAGGTGACACAACTCCATTAATAAGGACCATGAAAGATATAGAGGTGATGCATCCCATAATCTAGTTTATAAATGGGATATCAAAACCTATATGAGTTAGGAGCATGCACAAGTACACCCAACTCACTCTGTCATAAGCTTTCGAGAGATCAATCTTCAAGGCAAGTCCCTTCATCTTTATCATCTTTGTAACACCCTCCTCCCACATCTACCCAAGTAACTAGCCAGTCGGGGTAAACATGCAACAAGAGGCCACTCTGATATGATTCGACCTCCTAAGTCACCTTAAGGAAGTGAAATCGACAAAAACACACCATACAGACATCCAACATCATCACAAAACCCTCAAAAGACAAGTCAGCCACTCAGATAGCCTATCCCTGGGTCCCACTGCTGTTTTAGGTCTCTTGGGCCATAGTCGCTCTCATGCTATGGGCAAGGGAGCAACCAGCAACGTAAAGTTGCTCTCACAGGCTTGCTTGCTAGCGACTGTGGACCAAATTGTCAGTGTTGTGCCAATGACCCTGGGATTTAAGCCACTTTTTCAGGTTCATAGCACAAGACACTGCCCAGAACTGATCCATCTCTTCAAATTAGTAAAGTAACATGGAAAGGAAAGTACTAAAGCAAATACTTGTTTAAGACCTTTACTGGATCCCTACTCGCCATGACAGGCATTCCTTCAAACATATCGTCGACATGTAATCTACAGGTGTAAATAACAAAGTTAAGCATAGGGATCTCATGCTAATATGAGAATCACTATGAACCATTGTCTCCTCATTCCCTTTGTTTCATTATCATCTATTAGGTCATAGACACATTATCCATTCACATACAAGTAAAAACATGTTGAGAGCCATACATAGCTGTTGCCATAAAATGTGCATATAACCAACATAATAGGAACAAAAATACAATAAACATATCAGCCATCAAATCCATAAATACATCAGTACCTTTACACATGAAAATCAAGGGAATGGATTTCTCATTAATGAATGCAATGAACCAACTAGAGATGGGACTACCACATTCCACTCGACTGTAGAATGGCTGAGCCAAATCTCTCTTCAACCATTCACCTCTATGCCATATTCCAAGCATGAATGTGGGATCTCATAAAACACGTCAATCAAAACTCATCTAGGGCTTCCAAAGGTCATCCACCTCAACCAATCAAACAATGATTCCATCTCACAGTCGAACATCACCAAAACCATCATCAGATCGGTCTCTATCCCAGCCATCTAGGGCTCTAGAGCATTTTTCCAAGCAAGGCTAAGGGACTAGTAACTCAACCCAAGCTAAGGAAACATGAGAACCAATAAAAAACACAACAAGGAAATAACCCACAATCACCATGGATATCCAGGAAATGGCAAGGCTAGGCAATCCATTTTCAATCCCAGCCACCCTCCATGCCTAATGATAGATCACAACCAACAAACCACATGCATATGCCATGCATGTAAAAACTAGTGAAGAAACCATACATGCAACTCGGTACCTGCAAGAAAATCTGATGTAGTTGCTCATGCCAATGCCTTCTTACTCTTTCCTACTCTTTCCTTTGCCTTCTTTCTCTAAGAATCCAAGTATGTCATACCCTCCAAGGGTGCTCCACGAAAACTCTAATGTCCAAGAGTATGAGAAAGAGAATAATGGGAGAGGGCTCCAACATTCAACTGAAAAAAATGTTACCAACTGATCCTTAGAAGCCTTTTTATGAACGAGGCCTCTACATTCTTCATTTTCAATTATTTTCCTTCATTTTCCTCCTCACCTACAACCTGTGAGCTTTCACCTCCTTTTTCTCCTAATTTCCATTATTTTCATAAATAAATGTGCCAAGATTCCTTTTAATGCCTTAGCCATTTCCTTTGCCAATTTCCTTAGCCATAAACAACCAAATGAACACTCCCTTGGATGTCTTGCCCAAAATTCAACTTGGAGTAAGTGCCCCATTCATCCGTGGATATTGTTTTTAAATTTATTACATGGAATTTTCACCAAGGCTGTTACAAAACCCTCCCCCTTGGGGGACACCATCCTCGGTGTTCAATCACACATATACCTTAGCGACCTGCTAAAATAAGACATATTGCTTATGGAGCTTTATAACACAACTCGATGCAATATTTATAATGAAAGATCTGTTCAAGACATAACATAATGACAACATACCGCATAGTGGAGCTTTATAACACAACTCACTACAATATTTACAATGATCATCTTGCCGAGTACCAACTCATATGACATCATAACATCATGATAACATAAACATGTGATAGCATAATACAATAACATCCATACCGCATAGTGGAGCTTTATAACACAACTCATTACAATATTTACATCCATACACGGGTGTACATATAACAACATCATCAAAATATATATACCAAAGCATATGCCAAATCATATATCATAACATATATCAAACATATACTAACATCATATCTAAGCATATATATCAAAACATCATATAACATATATCAACCATCATAAAGCATATATCAATCACCATAAAGCATATACTAAACCAACAAAAAAAAAAAAAAAAAATACTAAACCACGATGAAGCATATACCAAGCCATTATAAGAAAATACTAGATCACCATAAAGCAACAACCAAACCACCATAAACAATCACCAAACTACCATAAGAAATCACAAAATCACCATATCAAGGTTTCTTTTCCTCAACCAGAAAACAAGGAAGGATACATGTCCTGCATCTGATCCGCCATCTCCCATGTGGCTTCATCAAGCCCAAAGTGTTACAATTGTACTTTAACTTGCTCTATTTCTCGGTTCCGGAGCATGAACACCTTTTTCTGCAATATACAATGAGGCTCCGACTGGAATTCTCCATCTAGTTCCACCTCTAATATAGACTAATCAATCACATTATCAACATATTTAACATACTTCTTAAGAAATTATACATGGAAAACATCATGGACTTTCACTGTCGGAGGTTGTGCAAGTTGATAGGCTACTGGCCCAATCCTCTCAAGATACTGAAGGGTCCACAAAATAGTGGTGCCAGCTTGACACATCAGCCAATCCACAAAGAGATCTTCTTCGGTTTGATGTGAAAGTACACTTGTTCCCCAACCTGGAACTCCTTGAACAACCTATTCTTCTCTAGGTAACTCTTCTGTCTATCTTGTGTTGCCTTGAGATTCTTCTTCATCACCTACATCTCCTATTCCATATCTGCCAACATATCTGGTCCAATCAATACTCTGCTAATCAGACGACTCCATCTAATGGGAGTGTTACAACTCCACCCATATAATGCCTCAAAAGAACTCATCCTCATTTAGTTTTTGGGACTCTTAACATACTACCTGTCCATCCTGCATAAGGACTCCACCAAGCCCTCTCTTGCAAGCATCAGTACATACTACAAACTCTTTGTCCAGATCTACAATTTGTAGTATTGGTGCATGTGTGAGCAACTGCTTAAGCTGCTCAAAACTAGTCTCACACTCTTCCGTCCATTCAAACTTCTTACCTTTTCTTTGCAATGATGTAATGGGATAAGAAATATGTGAGAATTTCCTAAATAGCCTCCCATAATAGCCTTCCAAACCCATGAAAGATCTCACTTCATCCACATTATTAGGAGCTACCCACTCCATGATAGACCTTATCTTCTTTGGATGTATTGCAATGCCTTCCTTGGAGACAACATGTCCCAAGTAGTGCACCTCGGTCTAAAAGATACTACACTTGCTGAGCTCAATATACAACTAATGCTCCCTCAACAACCTCAACATTGTTGCTAAATGCTCGGCATGCTCTTCCTTATTTTTAGAATATGCCAATATATCATCAATGAATACAATAACAAACTTATCCATATATGGATGCAATACACTATTCTTTAAACACATGAATGTAGATGGAGCATTCGCTAAGCCAAATGGAAAAACAACAAACTCATAATGTCCATACTTGGTCTTAAACGCAGCCTTGTATATGTCCTCCTCTTTGATGCGTATCTGATGGTATCTGGATCTCAGTTCAATATTTAAGAACACTGCTGCTCCCTTCAATTGATTGAACAAGTCATCAATCCTTGACAAAGGGTATGTATTCTTGATAGTCAGTTTGTTCAATTGCCTATAATCAATGCATAATCTAAGGTTACCATCCCTCTTCCTCACAAACAAGACTAGTGTGCCCGAAGGTGATACACTTGGCCTAATATACCCCTTGTTCAACTTTTCCTTCAACTGCAACTTTAACTCAACCAACTCAGGTGTGCTCATCTTGTAAGGTGCTTTCGATGTTGGAGATGCCCCTGACACTAACTCAATAGAAAAGTCTACTTCCCTATATGGTGGCAACACTGTAATGTCCTCAGGAAATACATCCCTGAACTGTTGTAAAACTGAGTACTTATTCAACACATTTGCATCCTCAACCTCCTTACTCTTATCACTAGAAATATGTACTGCAAATAGCTTACACCCTTCCCTGCGGCTATGCTTTTCTTACATAGCAGTCACCATCCTAACTGATGTGGCTTTATTCTTACCCTGTAATATTCTTGGTTCTCCATTGTCATCAACACACGCAATGGCCTTGTCATAGCAGTCTACCTTGGTCTATGAAGATACAACCAATTTATACCCAACAACATAATGTATGAACCCAAAGGTAATACATTTAGATGTGATGTTGTAGGCATACCATTTAAGTCAAATGTGCAAGCTCTTACCCAATGATGCACTCACTTCTTTGTACTTATAGACAACTACACTAACCAAGATTATGCATGCAATTCCTTACTCAAACCACACTTATCCACCAAGTAAGGACTAACACAACTATAATTAGATATAGGGTTAATCAAAATAGAAATAACTTGATCACAAATATTACCGTCCATCTCGATGATAGATGCTTGATGCTATGCTTGTTTGTTATCCATGACTGCATAGATACGTGGAATACTCTAACCAACATCTCCAACAATTTGTGCCTGCTACACACTGTATATCTTAGGCCTACCACTCTTGTCCTGTGGACAATCCCTCCTGCGATGATCTCCTCCACAAGTCCAACATTGCATGTGCTCCTTATTCTTCTCCTCAAATCTGTGTCCTTTTCCTCTATCTAATGCATTAAACCTCTTAAGTGGTGAAACATTCTCATTGTTGCCAAAATCTTGTGGTCTTACTCGCTTCTTGTCCCATTTGCCTTTTTTCTTTGTTTTACCTCTCCAATCTGGCTTCGTCTCAGTTCGATGCTTCAATTATTCATAGAAATGCTTCAGTTTTCAGATAGCTTCCTCCAATGATCTAGGCTATTCACACTCAATCCTATATTTGAATGCAACCGGTAACCCACTAACAAATCTTTGAATCTTACCCTTCTTCTCCTTGAGGTAAGGCACATACCTCAACAGTTCCAAGAACTTACTGGTGTACTCATCATTTGTCATGGATCACATCTTTAGTTCATAGAATTATTTTTCCATGTCATCGAAGTATGTCTCTAACAAATACTTCTTCTTGAATAATCACTCAAATTCTCTCCAAGTCAGATCTTCCTCATTTATGTCCCTGACATTATTCATGTCTTTCCACCAAATGTCTGCTTTACCTTGAAGACTGAAAGTAGCCACTCTAGTTTTCATGTTCTTCGAGTAGTCATGCAACTTGAAGAATTTCTTCATACCAAGCAACCATGCCTTTGCATCCTATGATCTCTTTATCTATCCATCAAAAGTAGGTGGCTCTGTCTTCTTAAAGTCATTCAACAAGTATCCCCTATCATTCCTCCTGTAAGTATGATATCGATGACAATCATAATGCCTATCTAAATTAGAACTAGAATCATACCTATGTCTATCCCTTCTCATCTTTGGAGTGTCCAACAATCTACCCCATATAACTGTATCATCTCTATATGATAGATGGCCAACATGTGATATACTACTGTATGCCTCATTATTTTTATCTTCCTCCTCATGACTGATCCATAGTGGTCCTTATCGCTGTAAATCAGATAAGCTCTGAAGTAGTATTGCATTCACCTCTGCTAACTTTTCCAGTGATTGTATGATTTTGTGATTATCTGCCTTACAACTCCTTATCTCCTCCTTTAAACTTCTCAATGTAACTTCCATGTAAGAGGGGTTCCCAACACCATACTTCTCTTTGGATTCATAGGGAGAGTCTCTATAGTCAACCATCTTGCTAGCCATTTGAAATTTCTTCCTACAAGGCATAGTATTTCAAATAAACCAAATCACAATAAACCAACATACTTTAGTATAGCTCGAGGATGATAATTTGTCTACAAGATTACCAAATTAGTGTAATACATGTATAACATAACCATAACAACATATATACATACACGAGTAAATGTATCAACTCATAAACATTACTCTAACTAGGATCCAGTCACCAATGCAAGGCCATATAACCAATTCATGCTATGATCTCATGCATGACAACAACCATTACTCCATTGTGCACATTTCCACATGCAACCAACAATATGCATAAACAATGCCAAGTCAACTATAAATACACATAACCACATGTAGTCGAACATAATCAATTAGTTCTTGTAATCAACCTACAAGATTGGTGAATGTAATCAAAATATTCAAACAATGTAACCTAACATACAAGGATTTAAGTAGGTACCATGAAATTAACATGTAAACAACATATAATCCATACACAGTTAGTCACATACTCATTTCAACTGCATTTCATGAAATCAATAATAAATTTTCCATCATAACCATACTTCAACCCTAATCTGACATCAACCAATTGCAACAAGTATATAAGTGTAAGAGGCACACATGCAATTGACATGCATGCATTAACAACACATAGCCCATCTAGTCCAAGGGGTGAACCATGCTCTGATACCACTATGTAACACCCTCCTCTCACATCTACCCAAGCAACCGACCAATTGGGGTAAACATGTGACGAGAGGCCACTATGATACGATTTTACCTCCTAAGTCAGCTTAAGGAAGTGGAACTAACCTAAACATACCATATAGACATCCAACATCATCAATAGAACCCTTAGAAGATAAGTCAACCACTCAGACAACTTGTTCCTGGGTCCCATTGCTATTTTAGGTCTCTTGGGCCATATTTGCTGTCATGCTATGGGCAAGGGAGTACCAAAAACCTAAAGTTGCTCTCAACGGCCTGCTTGCCAATGACTATGGACCAAAATTGTCGAAGTTATGCCAATGACCTTGATATTTAAACCACTTTTTTAGGCTTAGAGCCTAAGACACTACCCAGAACTGATCCATCTCTTCAAATCAGTAAAGTAACATGGAAATGAAAGTACTAAAGTAAATACTTGTTCAAGACCTTTCTTGGATCGCTACTAGCCATGACATGCATTTCGTCAAACATATCGTCAACATGTACTCTACATGTGTAAATAATAAAGTTAAGCGTAGAGATCTCATACTTATCTGAGTATCGATATGGACCATTGTTTCCATATGCCCTTTGTTGCATTATCATCTATTAGGTCATAGACACATTATCCATTCACATACAAGTAAAAACATGCTGAGAGCCATACATAGATGTTGTCATATAATGCGAATATAACTAACATAATAGGAACATAAATACAATAAACATATCATCCATCAAATCCATAAAATACATCAGTAAATTTACACATGAAAATCAAGGGAATGGATTTTTCATTAATGAGTGTAATAAACCAACTGGAGATGAGACTACCACGTTTCACTCAATCGTAGAATGGCTGAGCCAAATATCTCTTCATCCATTCACCCCCATGCCATATTCCAAGCATGAATGTGGGATCTCATAGAACACATCAATCAAAACTAATCTAGGGCTTCTAGAGGCCATCCACCTCAACCCATCAAACAATGGTTCCACCTCATGGTCGGACATCACCAAAACCATCATCATATCAGTCTCTATCCTAGCCATTCAGGGCTCCAGAGCGTTTGTCAAACCCAACTACAAGACTAGTAACTCAACCCACAACTTTTAACAGGCTCCAGAGTGTTTGTCTTATGAAGGCTACGAGACTAGTAACTCAACCCACCAAGGGCTCCAAAGCGTTTGTCCAACCCAGGCTACAGGACTCGTAACTCAACCCAAGATGTTCTAGGGCTCTAGAGAATTTGTCCAACCAAGGCTACAGGGCTAGTAACTAAACCCAAGTTAAGGAAACATGGGAAGCAATAAAAAACACAACAAGGAAATAACCCACAATCACCATGGCTATCCAGGAAATCACAAAGCTAGGCAATCCATCTTCAATCCCGGCCATCCTCCATGCCTAATGATAGATAACAACCAATAAACCACATGCATATGTCATGCATGCAAAAACTAGTAAATAAACCATACATGCAACTTGGTACCTGCAAGAAAATCTGATGTAGCTGCTCATGTGGATGCCTTCTTGCGCTTTCCTACTCTTTCCTTTGCCTTCTAACTCCAAGAATCCAAGTATGCCATACCAAGAGTGCTCCAAGAAAACTCTAAGTGTCCAAGAGTATGAGAGAGAGAATACTAAGAGAGAGCTTCAACATTCAACTGAAAAAATGTTACCAACTGGTCCTTAGAAGCCTTTTTATGAATGAGGCCTCTACTTTCTTCATTTTCCATTATTTTCCTTCATTTTCCTCCTCACTTGCAACCTGTGACCTTTCACCTCCTTTTTCACCTAATTTCCATTATTTTCATAAATAAACGTGCCAAAATGCCTTTTAATGCCTTAGCCATTGCCTTTGCCAATTTCCTTATCCATAAACAACCGAATGAACACCCCCTAGGATGTCTTTCCCAACATTCAACTTGAAATAAGTGTCCCATTCATCCATGGTTATTGTTTCTAACTTTATTACATGGAATTTTCACTAGGGTGATGGGCCTCTAAATTAGACATAGATTAAGGCCCATGCATATAAATTAAACATAAATTAAGTTCCATCTAACCATCCTTCTAACATATTAAGCCTCTCTTCTTGCATTAGATAATTTATTTTTAACTTTAATATATTGATTAGGAAGGTTTATGAATAATTGGATATTTGTGCCTAATATTATAATTTATTTTTGTGGAATATTATGAGAATATTGGGTAGATTATGAAGATTTGGAGGAGGAGATAATTTAGGGACTTGTTCTCTACTACAAGAGGATCAATAATAAATAATAAATCAACAAGATATTATGGAATTATGGCACAAATTGTGGAACTCTAGTGATTGAGAAATTCTAGGAATGTGTTCCATTAATCAAGGGACCATATCCACTAATCAAGTGATTTTGGTGGGGAAAGCTTCCTCCATTCATGGGGAATGATTCCTAATCATTTTGTATAAGTACCAAGTCGAATTTGCCTCTAGGGAATGATTGAGAAAATCTAGGAATGTGTTCCTTGCCATTAATGCAGTTTCTTAGTATTAGGGACCAGATCCACTAATTAAGGGATTTTGGTGGAGAAATATTCCTCCATTCATGGGAAATGATTCTAATCATTTTGTATAAGTACCAAATCAAATTTTCCTTTAGATATAGATTTTCATTAGTGTTCTTGTGGAGAGAACTCATATTTCTGTAGCTCCATTGTATTTTCTTACAGGGATGTAATCGTATTGATGGAATAATGAATATTGGTGTCATGTTCAGCTTCTAAATCTTGTTCTCCTCCATAGGTCTTTGATTTTCCTTGGGCTTGGCCATCCCAGTAACCTCATAGCCCTTTTGTATAATTTTCTTTCCTTCTTTTTACTTCTTATTCACATGCATCTCTTGTTTTTATTTCTTTCTTATTCTACATTTAATATTAATGATTTCTTGTTGTAGGATTGAGTTAAATGGTTAATGAAAGTTATTTTTCAGAATCACAATAATTATTTCATCCTTGGAAAATCTTTGGAAGTTCATAGTAATCATTGAGCTGCTTGGATTAGTCTTCTTATTCCGAAATCTAGATTGTTGGACCTCCTTCTTAACGAAGAACAATAAATTTATGCTATTTTTTAGAGCATGCTAACAAGCTTCAATCGAGTTGGTTCCACTTGTATTAGATCACAAAAACACTCTAGTTCATAACAAAAATTACCCCATTACATTTGCACTTGATTTGGTTAGGCATTTTTTAGATTTATTAGCTCACTAGTTCTCCAATTTCTAGATTTTCGACTAGTAATGTTTTTCTATTTTTTTGCATGGATTAACAGAGGTCTTTTTGAGTGATTCCACTTGGAATGAGGACCTAAGACATCCTAATTAATAAAAAAAATCATCCCATCCAATTTGGATTTGATTTTCTTAGTCATTCGATGAATTGTAGTAAATATGTATATCCTGTAGTAAATCGTTGTAGCATCCTGTAGGAAAGCATGTTTTGAGGCTGAATTGAGGAAAAAGCCTCTAGGAAGCTAACAAAGGGTCTCTACTTGTATCCCAAGCCTTATGACCATTCACCATCATCTCCAAGCCACCTGCCACATCACCAAAAGAGATTAGCTTTCACATTCTCACATGAAAAAGACAAAAAGAAAAACATTTATTTTATGGTTTGAATCAACATGCTTAGGATAGTAGGATTGCATACATGTTAACTTAGCATTCTTTTGAAGAAAAGCCTCTTAGAAGTTAGTTAGAAAATGGTGTGTTTTAGCATTTGATTTCAGTCTTTGTCCTTGTACTTTCTTTCTTGCAATAGGTTAAGGTTCCATTTCAAACATTTCAATTTCTGCAATTAGTTTAGGATTTGACATCAATACATGCACTCCATTACATCATGACACCAAAGGAAGGACACATTGTATGATGCACATATAGTGAAGATACCTCTTAAGTTTGTATAAACCCTGGGTTGATAATTAAAGTTGGTAGCCTTAAGAGTTGCAACATTCTTGTTGCAATACCGAGGCTCATCACTTTTTGGTGCCGTTTCCGGGGTGGTGTCAAAGTATGCATTGTTTTCTTCCCTAGTTGATTCATTTCTTTTCACTTTTTGCAAAAACAAAATATTTGCAATAGGCATATTTATTTCAAAAATAGAAAATTGCATTGCATTAATGTTTTCATCCAATCATAAAAACAAAAACAAAAACAAAAACAAAAAATGTCCAACACCAACCCACCCCCCCATTTGATCACGTGGTGCAGTAAGAGCCACATCACCATTCACTTTTGTATTTAGAATAAGAATATCACAAAGGATGTAGAAGAAATGGATGAACATGTTGACAATGAGGAAGATCCTCTCGGATTTCCCATTCAAGATACTAATGGTAGTGTGCACATGAAGAAGATCCCTCCATCTTTTCTTCCAAAATTTCATGGTCTAAGGTCAGAGGATTCATAAACCTTTCTCTTTGAATTTGAAATTGTTTGTAGATCTTATGGTTACTTATTAAAAACTCAAAAATTGAGATTGTTTCCGATGACATTAAAGGATAGAGATGTTAAATGGCTCATGAGTTTAGGGACTAATTCAATAAGATCATGGAATGATATGCAAAATATATTTCTAGAAAAATATAAGGATCATGATATTAAAGAAGAAATATTTAGAATAAATCAAAATGAAGATGAGAGCCTAGAGGATCTAATAGAGAGGTTCATGTACAATGTTAAGAGGGGGAAATTATATCATTTAGGATCTAACACACTAAAAACCCTCTTACTTAGAGCAATTAGGGATGAATGGATTGATCTCTTTCATCTCATGAGTAGAGGTGATGTATATCAATTATCATTTAAGGAAATTTGTGAAACATGAAAACACGTATCAAGAGGAAACGCAAGAGTAGGTAAATCAACATCAAGATCGGTAAATCAAACTAAACTTGGAAATTTGTTTGATGACTTAAAATAGAAATTCTTAGAAATCTAACTAAACAAGTAGAAATGTTAAGAATACAAAATGAGCAAAAATAAGATGTTTGTGTTGTCCATGCAGAATCACATGATGTTAAATGTTACTCCTCATTACCAAGAGGAAACGCAAGAGTAGGTAAATCAACATCAAGATCGGTAAATCAAACTAAACTTGGAAATTTGTTTGATGACTTAAAACAGAAATTCTTAGCAATCTAACTAAACAAGTAGAAGTGTTAAGAATACAAAATGAGCAAAAATAAGATGTTTGTGTTGTCCATGCAGAATCACATGATGTTAAATGTTACTCCTCATTACCAAGGTTGAAGGAAGTTCACCAAGAGGACAATGGAGCAAGTAAATTTCCATTGCAACAATGTTATGTAGCTCCAAGAGGACCATGGTAGCCTATTCAGCTTGATATGATGCAAGAACTTAATTCACAATTTCAAGGTTATGCATATCCACCTCAAAGTAATTGGAACACACCCTTTCCTTGGAAACATTGGCCATCTCAACCCCAAAACCAATCTTGGCAACAAGGTTGTCAAGGAATTCATGAAAGCCATCCACAATATCCTCAATATCCTCCATATCCAGCTCCATGTTATCCTTACCATTCACTTCCACCATAACCATAGCCCCATCCACATCCATCTCAAATTTACATGCCCACTCAACTACCTGTACCACCATTTTCAAGCCCACACATCGAAGTAGCTCAGCCCACTTACAATGCTAAGATACAACACTTCCAAACATCTCCTCTTGAGCTAAATGGTATTCACCATAGCTCAGGAAGTGTATTACAAAAAAGAGATTCTCTTGATATAATTGAAGGACTACAATCAGAAGAAGATTCGAAAGAGAAGATCAAAGAATCATGGGTTGCACTTGATGAAGAGCAAACACCAAAATCAGAGATCAAGAGAGCTCCCTCATGCTTAACATCAAATCCTCCATGTATTCAAGAGAAAAATCGAAAAAAGAGGAAGATTTGAAGGTCATGGTAGAAGAAGACATGAAGAATGATCCACATAAGCAATCAAACCAAGGGCATGAAATTTATATTGAGGTTTAGTTCCAGATAGTCACTAAGTTGCAGCATTAGTCTCTTCTTCAACTATGCTTGATCCTTTCAAAGTCAAGGCATTTGATCACTCAAATCCAAGTACATCTCAAAGCATACATTTCAAGCCTCCACATCATTTTGTCTATCATCTTGATGTGCACATGGCTCCATTGGAGGTATTCTTATACTTGAAAGTGATTTTGTTTCTCAAGTAGGGTAGGGTAAAAAAAATAATAAATAAATAAATGAAAAATAAGAGAAAAAAATAAAAATCTCAGGTGAAAACCTCCTTGGAGGCGCTTCAGATTGGCTCAATTGAAAACCTCCATGAGTCGGTCAATGAGTTGGAAAAAATAAAAAAAGAGGAAAAAGAAAAGATCCTAGGTGAAAACCTCCTTTGAGGCGCCTAGGCAAACCTACTGGTTGAAAACCTCCTTAAGGCGGCTAGTAGGCCTAGAAGCAAAAAAAAGAAAAAAGAAAAAAAATTTGCTTCATGTATCTCTCTATTGAATTCATGTACTCTCCAACATTTGTAAGCAACACAAACAAGTTGGTACCAAAGGAAAATTTGGTCAAGCCTAGTCAAAAGAAGTCAAATTTTAACTTTCTCCTCCTTTGCTCAAATTTTCCAACAAGGCCAAGGCCATGCCAATACATCACCCTCATCTATTTATACCATCCACCTATCACTCTCAAGCTTCTACCATTCAATTTGCTTGTTGTCCTAAAAGACTACAGGATGCTCTGTTTTACTATAGGATACAAAAATACATAGAGCAGAAATTTGTTTTTTTCAATAACTTGAAAACCATGCATCCATTTACCAAGCTATTTTAGGGGGAGATGCATATTGATGATGGTAACATGCTCAATATTTCAGCAAATTCCAGTGCACAATTTTCGAGAAATCAACCTCCATCACCTACTATCATTTTTGCATTTGCTCGATATTCGTGCATCCATTTAAAAAGATGTTTCATGGGGAGATGCATATGGATGATGGTAACATGCCCAAGAAATTTCAGAAAATTCCAATGCACGGTTTCCAAGAAATGGGTGGTCGAGGGTGGGAATGTTGATGATTTCCATGGAAGTGAAGATGATTGCTAGATTCTCCTTCAAGGTCTTCATTAAAACCATATGCCTCTAATTCTAATGCCGACTTGCCCTTTGTGACTGTGTCTGTTAATGCCTTTATCTAGTCCATTAAAGAAGCCAATTTTTTTTCAATGTTCTCGATCTTCTCATTGGCCACGACTTGAGCTCTGGTTTCTACCATATATAGATCTAGGTCACTTGTCATCACTTTGAAAAAATTTGGGACCACCCGAAAATTGAAGTTGACAAGTGAATGGTACCACCTCACTTAGCTCGTCATCCTGTTTCTTATTGGCTAAGTCTCTTATAAGCGTCGTTTTTTTTCCTTTTTTTTTTTTTAAACTTCAAGAGGAAATTTACTCCTTGCTTATCAATATTGTAGTGGCCAATTTCTAGAAAAATTAAAATATCCATAAATATGTATACAAAAGAGAAAGAGACACTTAAAAACAATGTATAAAACCCACCCTTTGATGTAGAACTAAATTCCAATGAGGAATTCTAGGAACCATAACCCAAAATTTTAAGCAATTAAAATAATCTATGATGAATTCCACCTGGAAACAATCCATTCTGTGTAATATACCTACATTATCAACATGAAAAGATGTGTTTGCTGGTCTAATAATGTAATGTGATTATAGTACATAAGCTAATTTTCTATAATATAATGAACAATTACAAAAAAAATTAAACTCCTCTTCATATCTATGATGGAGTTTCAATGTACAATAGTTCACATAAACAAGCATCCAATATTTAAATGCGAAGTCTAGTTCATATAACTCTTACAATAAAATCAAAGACACAACTTGAAATCAGTTAAAACTCAACATTCCTAATTTACCTTGCAACACACTTTTAATATGAAGATTGCCAAAAACGGGTGCATAATTCATACATGAAACAATTTCATCATAACATTTTAAACATAACTAATACATGAAACTCGTTTCAAAGGATCATCACTTTAGCTCAATGGTTACCTAGATTCTTTTAGATGGAGATCTTGTTCACTCCTAAAGAAGACAATTCTAAACATGTGCATGTAACACCTTTTTTCATGTTTAAAAATATGCTTTTATGATTTTAAACGCTATTATAAATATCAATAAATGATTTCACATTCTATGGCTTGTTGTTGCATCATCTACTTGTGCAAGGTTATGCAGCCCTATAACTTAGGCATCACTAGCTTTGAGGCCTACATATAACATTATCATTATAAAATATAGGTAAATATCTCATAATAAAATTTAAACTCATTCATATATAGGTTACACCGTTAATCTATACATTGCATTCCCAGATTTTTTGGGGTAGGGGAAAATGAGTACTTTTCCCTTCAAGGAGGTCAATATAGGACTAATTAAGGGAAGAAAGCAACTAATAATAGAGGGAAAAATCTTAATTGATCTCATAAGAACATTCAAAATAAATGCAAATTTTTTTGTGCAAAAGAAACACCATTTGGCAAGGCTATGGGAGATTTGAGTAGCCCTTCATGACATAACTATATTTCAATGTAACGGATGAATGTAACTTTGAAATTTGGTGAACATGTGGCTATTGATATCCATTATTTGTTAAAATTTGAATACTAATAGAAACCATTGGAAAATTTATAGTATAAAAGAAAATCTAAAGCTATTTTTTTTGTGAATGCATGAATATTGACATTAGATGCCTTGTGTTAAAGTTTAAATTCCAATGGACATTGTATGACCATATTATAGTGAAATTTCAACTAAAACCATTTTGCATTTTTTTAATTTAACATAAATGAGAAGTTTTAATTAAAATTCATGACTGGTTGCGACAAATACCCAAGAGATAAGATACATATGAGCTTCATTTGGATTTGTCTCCAGGGGGAGGAGAACCATTATATTACAATTGTTATTGATAAATTCTAGAAAAGCATTACAACAATATAAATATACCCAATAGAAACATCCTAACATATAACAAGTTTTACAATAAGAGACAATTAGGCAATAGGAGGAATATCCACATTTGGTGCTTGATTAAGATCAGGGAAATTACTACTAGTGAACTTGTTGTTGTGATTATAGAGTTGATAATTGTTGACTAGAAGTTGATCCTAAATTCCTAAAGTTTTCTATATGAGGGCATCCAATCATCATCCCAGCGAGACATTCTGCACTTTAACTCTTGAATTTCTTCCAACACTGTTGTGATAGTCTTTCATTTTTCTTGGAGCTTCAAGTTGATATCCATAATTTCTAGTTGCATATGATCCTAAAGGTGCTTGCTACCAATACCTTGAGACCAAATTTCTTTGCAATTTTGGGAGGCCATGATAAACGAGTTGAGAGTGACCAGAGTAGGATTCAAGGAGAAGAGATGATTCAAGGATTCAAGATGTAGAGAAACCATAAGGTTGTGTAGCCTAGTTAGAGCCACATGAAGGACAAAGGATACAATAAATCAAAAAGAAGGACAATCAGATAGAACCAGCACAAATGGATAAAAGGGGTACAAGAACATAGGAGGATTAATCTCCAATAGGAAAAGAGATGAGAGAGCTTGATAATCAAACCCAGTTGAATGACCTATTAAAAAACAAGAATTTGACAAGTCGAGGAGCATGAAACCAAATTGTCAAATAATGCTTCTCAGAGAAAATATCAGAGCTTTCTTATTTTGGATACCAACAAAAGTTGTAGGTCTAACTGAGACCAAACTAGGGCAAGCCATGACCTCTGCGATGTTGTGATGCCATAGAATTATACCTAGAGCCAAGATGAGCACACAAACCAAAGTAATTGCACCTTGGTCTAAACATAGATTCAAGGTATCAGAGAGTAAATACTAATGAAGGAAGGATGGTGCTAAGGGAGTGCCTTTGTCGATGAATGGTACTAGGGGTGTGCGAGGTGGGAGTGACAAAATGCATTACATGTAGATGGAGGATGAAGATTACCAAAATAACTTTCCTATCATGCATGTCATGGCTCGTGGTGATTCCAATTAGAGGAGGTAAGATTATATGTATGGGATAATAATGTAGACCAAATTCCATTATGTTATTAATGCAAGGCATAACTAGGAGGGGGTCAAGGCAGGGTTTTCTACCCTTGTGCATCATCAAATTCTGTTTGTCCCCTTTTAAGAAGGAAAGCCTAATTGACTTAGAGATCGGTCCCCACATTTTGATGACCAAGGATATGACAAATGGAATTTTTAGTGAAATAATCAAGTGATTGAGAGATTCATTGGAACAATATATTCAAATATTTATCCCTGGTCAAATGTTTTGTGGTGGAGGTATCAAATAATTAGGAGTGAGCCTCCTAATATTACAATGTTAAAGATTCCCATATTCTTTGCAAGGAGCAGACCCTGCAACATACCACGTGACTCATCCTATTTTTTGGTCATGCATCCTATACCAAGAGAGTATCTTATTTCTATTCACGATGCATTTTTAGATTCATTACTAGTGATATGTGGTTTCTTGGAGAGAAATTTAGTGAATTTTGGATAGCCTAACAAGGCAGCAAAGTACAAAGGTTGAAAAAGGTATTTCATACTCAAATTTGGTGTCTAATTCCAAATGAAAATTCTTATTTCATCTCTCCATGGAACCTTTTATAGATGGGTTTCTTTTTTTCCATTAAGAACCCCATTCTCTCCTTAAGAACTCACTTTCTTTTGCAGATTCTATTCTCTCCTTAAGAAATAAATTTTTCTTTGGATATCTCCTCCCTAATTTGAATTCTCTTAAAGTAATTTTTTAGAGAATAATCCATAGCAGTCATTATTTTAAGTTAATCTTTCAAATCCAAACTAGTATTCATATTTATGAGTCATTGTCTTAAAGATGAATCATAGTTCAGATTCAAAACATTGACTTATAACAATGACTACTTGGATTATAATTTGGAAAATAGCTTTGAGAGAATTTCCTCTCTATGTTATTTAGGATGATCCAAATTCATAGTTCATTTTCAGATTTCAATTATAGTGATACGTGGTTTCTTAAAGAGAAAATTATGGAATTTTGGATAACCTAACAAGCTAACAAAGTACAAAGATTGAAGAATGTTTTTCCCTACTCAATCTTGGTGTCTAATTGCACGTGATAATGATTCTTTCATCTCTACATATATCCTATGTTAGTTAGGGTGCTCTTTATTCATCAAGAACTCTATTCTCTCCTTAAAAACTCACTTTTTTTTTTGTGAAGACTCTATTCTCTCCTTATGAACTCATTTTTTTGGAGACTCTATTATATTCTTAAGAACTCACTTTTTTTTGAAGATTACCTCCCTAATTTGAATTCTCTCGAAGTGATTTTCTAGAGAATAATGCTTAAAATCCGGATTAGATTCATCTTTAGGACAATGAGTCCTAAAGATGAATCCTAGTTTGGATTTTAAACATCAAGACTTTTTTTTGTAATTCAACATTTTTCTATTAATTCATAGAATGATTTAATCCTGAGGAGAGCAATCACCAATAAAACAAGGCGTCACTCCTAAAGGATTTGTTGGCCAATAATTACATACAAAAAAAGACCTAGACTAACAAAGAAAAAATGTAAGATTTCATGTTAACAACCCAACAAGCACAATACTGAGAAAAGACCAAAATGAATTCAACTTTCTTCATTCCCTATTATCAACATTAGGACCCTATGTTGTGTTTTCTCCTTCATCTGTTCGATGAAAGGCCTCATGGATATGGGACTTAACGTGGGTCATCTATCCCTCAAAACTATTAACGGAGGGATTCTTGCCTGTCCAGGATGCGACCTTGATTATGCAGAATATCATTGAGAAAACTGTGAATTTCGTTGCGCTCATTCCAGCTATCTTGGGCTTGATGGTTCATTAAGGCTTAAAGGAGAAGAATATGAGCTTCAATAGAGTCTAAGGGGGGTGAAAATTGATTCTCCTAGGAGATCCGCCAAGCAGTTGGTCGAGCTCACCCTCTTTTGGCGGTAGGTCCCTGCGCAATCTTTCACCCAAGTTCCATTGGCCACCCCCACGTTGAGGACGACCATGTTGTCATTGCATTGTGAACCAGTTGAGCAACCTACATCACTGAAAACCAACATATTGAAGAACTTGAGGGAAGAGGCTACCTCTCTCCTAGGCCCACTAAGGTAAGTCGATAGGGGAGGACACCACCAACCTCAAACGAAGATAACTGAGCCACTAAAACTACCCCTCATAGCTCCACCAAGCCCTGAATCCTCACACCACAACAAAAACACAGAACACCCAATGCAGGCCCTGGGCACTAATCTAAGAAAATGAAAATATTTAAATAAGGAAAGCCAACCCACTACAAACCAAGAGCTCAAACAACCAAGTTGCCAAAAAACAAATATCACCTTCTGAGCCCTGGCCCACCTCAACTGATAAGAGCCACCCATAAATTCAACCCATGATTTTCTTGCAGAAGGACATCACCAAACTTCCATAATTCAACCCACACATAAAAATGAATCCCATGAAGTTGTTCCCAACGAGGATATAACACAAATTGGAGTCGCCTTGCAGGAAAAGGTGACCAAAGAGATAAAGAAGACCAAAAATACTAATGAAAGAAGAAGGAATGGTTACCAATTTCCTAAGAATAAATAGAGCTATGTAGCCCATTTGTCCAAGCAGAGTTTATAAAAACCTCCTAGCAGGACCCCAACAGAGGAATGTCTTCTTCACCATGAGAATTTTCTTTCGTATAGAGGGCCAGAAAACAAGTCACTCATAGAATCCAAATTACAATTTGAGGGACCACACCCACCGTCGAGAATTCTTCTAAGACTAGAGTGACTCTAAGTTAAAATCACCTCTTCCAGTGATACAATTCAGAGCTCCAAGCAGTCCACTTGCAAAATTGAAGCCCACACTACCGTTACCTACAACCAAGCTCATTGCTCACTTGCACCAAATGATTGTCCAAACTAGAGACCCCGTTAATATTCCTTCTAACACCTCAAGAAGCTTCAACAAGTAGCTTCCCTCCACCCTTGTACCTCCACATGTAGTCATTAAGGTGGACAGATAGGGTGTTAAGACACTGATCTGCCATAGTATTCTCTATGATATCATCCCCATAAGGGAGATTTGAAACATTGAGTTATAATGATGAGTATTATGGATTATTGTTTTAAAATCACTTTGATAGAATTCCCTCTCTATATTCTTTAGGATGAGCCAAAGTCAATTCATTTTTAGATTTCATTTCTTGTGATATGCAGTTTATTAGGAGAAAATTAGGGAATTTTGGATAGCCTAACAATTCGACAAATTACAGATGTTGAAGAATGTATTTTCCTACTCAATCTCGGTGTATGATTCCACATGAAAATGATTCTTTCATCTCTAAGTGGATCCTATGATAGATGAAATTCCTTTTTTTCATCAAGAATTCTATTCTCTTCTTAACAACTCAATTTTTTTTTTTCTTTCTGAAGATCTTCTCCCTAATTTAAATTCTCTCAAAGTGATGTTTCAAAGAATATTATTGAGAAAACTATGAATTTCTTTGTGCTCATTCCAGCTATCTTGGGCTTGATGATTCACTAAGGCATGAAGTAGAAGAATCTGAGCTTAAATAGAGTTGCAGGGGGGAGAAAATTGATTCTCCCAGGAGATCCACCAAGCAATTGGTCGAGCTCTCCTTCTTGTGCCAGTAGGTCCTTGTGAAATATTTCACCTAGGTCCCGTTGGCCACCCCCACACTTAGGACAACCACGTTGCCATTGCATTGTGAACTAGTTGAGAAACCTACATCACTGAACAACAATAGATTGAAGAAATTAAGGGAAGAAGCTACCTCTCTCCTAGGCCCACTAAGGTAAGTTGACTGGGGAGGACACCACCAGCCTCAGACAAAGATAACTGAGCCACTAAAACTGCCCCTCGTAGCTCCCCCAGGCCTTGAATCCTGACACCACACCAAAAACACAAAGCACCCAATGTAGGCACTGGGCACTAAGCTAAGAAAACTAAAATATTTAAATAAGGAAAACCTACCCACTACAAACCAAGAGCTCAAACAACCAAGCAATCAAAATTAAAAGCAAAAAGGTGTCATGTTTTGAGCCCTAGCCCACCTCAACTAATAAGAGCCATGCAAAAATTCAACCCATGATTTTCTTACAAAAGGACATCACAAAAATTCCAGAATTCAACCCCCACATAACAATGAATCCCTCGAAGCTGTTCCCAGCAAGGATATAACACAACTTGGAGTTGCCTTGTAGGAGATGGTGACCAGAAAGCTAAAGAAGACCAAAAAAACTAGTGAAAGAAGAAGGAATGGTTACAAAATACCTAAGAAGAACTAGAGCTATGTAGCCCATTCATCCAAGCACAGTTTATCCAAACCTTCCAGCAGGACCCTAACAGAGGAATGTCTTCTTCACCACGTTTTTTTTTTTTTTTTTGTATAGAGGCTAGAAAACGAGTCACTCACATAACCCAAATTACAATTTGAGGGACCACGCCCACAATCGATCATTATTCTAAGACTAGAGTGACTCTATGCTAAAATCACCTCCTCCAGTGAAACAACTCAAAGCTTCATGCAGTCCACTTGCAAAATTGAAGCCCAAACCACCGTTACTTGCACCCAAGCTCATTGCCCACCTGCACCAAATGATTGTACAATCCAGAGACCATGTTAATATTCCTTCTGACACCTCAAGAAGCTTCAACGAGTAGCTTCCTTGCACCCTTGAACCTCCTCGTTTAGTCATAAAGGTGTCGCATAGGGAGTTAAGACACCGATCTACCATAGTATTGTCTATGATATCACTCCCATAAGGGAGATTTGAAACATTGAGTTATAATAATGAGTATTATGGACTATTGTTTGGAAAATCACTTTGAGAGAATTCCCTCTCTATGTTCTTTAGGATGAGCCAAAGTCACAATTCATTTTCAGATTTCATTTCTTGTGATATGTGATTACTTAAGAGAAAATTAGGGAATTTTGGATCGCCTAACAATCTGACAAATTATAGAGGTTGAAGAATGTATTTTCCTACTCAATCTCAGTGTATAATTCCACATGAAAATTATTCTTTCATCTCTAAGTGGATCCTATGATAAATGAAATTCCCTTTTTAATTGAGAATTATATTCTCTTATTAAGAACTCACTTTTTTTTTTGTCTTTCTGAAGATCTCCTTCTTAATTTAAATTCTCTCAAAGTGATGTTTCAAAGAATAATCCATAATAGTTATCGTGGTAAGTCAACTTTTCAAATCCAAACTAGGATTCATCTTTAGGACAATGACTCTAAAGATGAATCCGAGTTTGGATTCGAAACATCAACTTACAACAACGACTACTGTAGAAAATTCTTCCAAAAATCATTCTAAAAAGACTCATCACAGGATTCTTAATTTTGTTATTAAATTATTTATTTTACATTAATGCATGACATGGAAAAAATAATTCCTAATATAACTTTTCCACTTCCTTAATGATATGGTTCAAGAGTCCTAATTGAATTCTCATTGACTACAATAATATATGAATTCATTGTTGTGTTGATTGATTCATATTGAACCACTATGATTAGGCTAAAGGGGTAAGCATCCCTTTAGCGTGGTCTTCCAAATGATCATTGATTGGAGTGTCTCTAGATGTCTCAACCCTTTCCAAGTCACAAGTTCCTGTGAGTATTGACTTGTGGGATGCCAATACCAGCTACACCATTTTTTAGATTTAAAAAATATAAGAACTAATTTCTTTAATATAAGAGGTAAGTACTTGAGAGTAAAAAGTAGCTAGTTAAAGTAATTCAATAGGGAAGTAAGTATACAAACATAAACATTGGGATGAAATGATAATGGGAAACCACATGAAGTGGGTCATAGAAGGTTAGAATAGGATCATAAGGCATAGGTCTATTCCCTATATAAATTCTTTACCTTGCTCTTCTAATGGACTCATAATCCCATTAGTGTTTTCTACCTAATCAACTTTGGAATCCTTTTATAATGAAAATCACAATCACAATATAAACAAGATCAAGTTCAAAGAGTTGATATTAAGATATTACATTCAAATTAACTCATCTAAGTTCTTCTATATTTAAAATATTAACTTTATGCATTTATGCAAAATGATTAAATTAATATGTTCATATATACATGTCACTCGAGATTTTCACAACTTAAGTAGGTCTAACAATTTTTTTTTAAAGCAATGTGAAATATGTCATGATATAAGTGCTTTGATGCTTATTATGGAGTGATGTCACATCCAATAATTGTGCTAGTAATACATATTTCCTCAAAATCATAAAGTCACATTTGAGAAGAGATAAGATATGAACATTCACATTGAAAGGAAATAAGGTATGAACAACTTGATAAACCAAATATTCAAAGTAAACATGTAAACAAAGTCTCTCTCCATTAATAAAACAAGTTAATCCCCATGTCTTAAAATATTTTAATAGATGATTAAATTAAATCATTATTTTATTTATGAATAATAACAAATTATCTAATAATGTTAAAAATAAAATAATATTCAAAATTAATATAATCAAAATCATTCCAATTAATTTGATGATGGTGGTGGTGATGGTGGTGGTGGTGGTGGTGGTGGTTAACTCCCACTGAGACCAAAATTTGGTCTATCAGACCTAAAGAAACGAATTATTTAGTTTGATTTAAGATTTTATTCCTATGATCAAAAAGCTTGGAGAGAAGCCTCCCAAGCTCACTGTAATTTTGACAACATAAAAGGCTAAGAAGGTAAGTGTTGCAACAAAGAATTTGAAACTAAGATCTAATGTGGTTGTACGTGGGGCACTCTAAGAGGAAGTGATTTTCATCCTTGATGTTTGTATTCTCAGAGAGATGGTAGAACCTTTCCATCCATGGTGTTTTAGGAATTGGATCTACTGTAGTTGTACGCGGGCACTCTAAGAGGAAGTGATTTTCATCCTCGATGTTCGTATTCTCACAGAGATGGGAGAACCTTTCGATCCATGGTGTTTTAGGAATTGGATCTAATGTGGTTGTACGTGGGGCACTCTAAGAGGAAGTGATTTTCATCCTTGATGTTGGTATTCTCACGGAGATGGCAGAACCTTTCCATCTGTGGTGTTTTAGGAACTGCCCAACGATCGATTTCACTATGGAGCTCATGAGAGTTAGTTCTAATCTTGACCATATTAACCAAGCCCTGGTGTCTTTATACCAACCTTGTTTGAGCCTTAGGTGGTTTTGGCTGGAATTTAAAGCTAGCTTAGGAAGTCTATGGTCTCCTATGTTATTGAGTTTGTGTTTGTACAACAGAAGCCTAGTCATAGCTAGTGTAAAGCCTTCGGTTTTGTGCGACGCGGTTGGGCACCGGGCGACCCAGGCGCATGCACGGGCGTGTGTTGCTTGTGCGATGGGTGGTCATGCATGACGGTGTGACATAGCAGCGCAACCGGTTATGCGACGAAACAGAGGACTTGCGACGAACGAACGACGGAGGACTTGCGAACGATGAACGACAAGTGAGGATATGCGATGCCTTATACCCGTGGTTGGGAGTGCTATGCGATGGGCGAGGCTGACTCACGATGGAGTGGAGGCTGACTCATTAAAGGTGCTCATGAGGGGTGTGTGTGGCGTTTGTGGGGCGGTCAGCTAGGCATCCCACCCACACACTACAATGCATATATATGTGATGCGATGGGGAGCATTCAAACATCAATTCGACAATCATCATTCGATCTTCGCTCAAGGAGAAGTGCACTGTCTTGTGCACAGAAGTAGAGAGGCGCAATGCATAGCTCGCGCGCTCTCTCTTGTCTTGGTCACTCTTTTGGAAACGCACTTGGTGAGTGGGTGAAGTCGTTGGGCAAGACGTGCCCGAGTGATCGTGCAGAGGTGCCATTTATGCCGAGACTTGGCGAGGGTGTCTTGGTGGCTCGGGCGAGCACCCGCCCATCGTGCAAGGGTGCACGAAGGTAAAACAAAGAAGGCAACCGAGAATGTCTTGATTGTAAAATTGGCTAAGTATGGGACTTGGTCTTGCCAAGCATACTTGTGTATTGTAAATTGATATTCTTAATATATTGTTGGGCAAACTAATTGTTCAGGGAGTTGCCCCTCCCTTTATACTGTGCAATTGTGTTCTCGTTTATAATTCCTGTTGATAATGAATAAGTATGGGTGTTCATTGGTATAAAGGATAACTTAATTATACTTGGTTGAGAATCACAAACTAAGTAGGCGTAAGTGGATAGGCGTAGACCATGTGCATGAGTATTGTTAAAAAGAAAGTGTTCGGTGGTGCTGCACCTCGCCGGCACGGTTGAAAGACCATCATAGGCTTGGGGGCATGATAGTTGGTATCAGAGCTCGTGAACAGGTTCGGGTGTTGAAGCATTGAAGCTGATACACAACTTGATAGTTGGTATCAGAGCCCAGTTGGAGCTGGTTTGAGCAAGGTTGCTCGTGAAGAAGTGACTGTGGTAACAGGTACGTGCAAGGGAAAGAGGTTGGTGAAACACTTCCTGATAAGTGTTGCATCAAGGACTTCAGTTTCAGGTGAAGCTGTTGTATGGTCGAGACTAGATTGCAAAGAAGGAAGAGGCTATTAGCAATGGCTAAATCCCAGGCTGGGTCTAGTCTGCAGGATGCTACTATAACGCTTATGGAGAAAGTGTTGGTGAGAATGGAGGCCATGGAGAACTCTTGGGAGAAGAAGATGGACTTGTTTACTAAGGGACAAGAGGCCACTATGAAAGAGCTCGATGAACTCCAGAGACAACACAAGTACACTGATCTTATGTGTACACAACTTGAAGTAAGAATCAAAGAGGTTGAAGAAGCAAGGGACCAGGGTCTTGCAGAGATCATGGACTTGAAGAAATCTCTTGATGAAGCCAGAGATGAGATTGCGGTGTTGAAGAAGGCCATGAGGCATGGCTCAGGTGGAGGAGTGCCTCATGTGAAAGTCAAGGAACCAGAATCTTTCGATGGTACAAGGAGTGCAAAGACTCTTGACAACTTTCTATGGGACATGAAGCAATACTTGGAACTGTTGGGTCTATCTAATGATGAGACAAAGGTCAAGGTGGCTGCTCAGTTTCTAACAAAGGATGCTAAGATGTGGTGGCGAAAGAGGATGGACCAGATTGCCAGTGGCAGTGCTAGTGACATCACTTCGTGGGATGAAATGAAAGGAGATTTGCAGGCCCATTTCAGTCCTCAAGATGAAACATGGGAAGCAAGGATGAAGATAAAATTCATAAAGCAGACAGGGAACCTTTAGACATATCAGCGGGAGTTTGTAAGTGCGGTCCTAGAACTTCCTGATATGGAAGAGAAGGACAAGGTGTTCAATTTCATTATTGGGTTGAAGCCTTAGGCACGCAATGAAGTGAAGAGACAGAGGATTAGAATACTTGAGGAGGCTTTTGCTGCTGTGGACAAGTTGGTGGAGCATTATGATGAGACTTTTGATGATAGGAAGAAGAAGTCCGACAAGACGAAAGAGAAGAAGAAAGATGATGCTTCGAAATCAGATGACAGTTCGAAGATGAAGAAAGTCTTGAAGTGTTGGATATGTGCTAGACCACATACGATGAAGAATTGTCCTTCTAAACCGAAAGTGGCTACGATTGCACAATCTAATGCGAATGAGGAAGGTGCTTCTGTGGGGATGATGCAGATACTTGGTGCTGTTGCTGCTACAGAGGTGATCTCTCGAAAGGATCCTGAGAGGAATAAGTTGGAGTATGTTCGGATGAAGGTTGGAGGTGCTGATGTACTCACTATGGTGGATAGTGGGGCTTCTCACAACTTCATGGGTGAAGATACTGCGAGAAGGATTGGGCTGAAATTTGTACCTATCAAGGCACAAATGAAGACAGTGAATTCTCCTCCGGATGAAGTTCTTGGTGTAGCTGAAAAGGTGGACACAACACTTGGTGAATGGACGGGGAAGGTTGACTTCACTATAGTGCAGATAGATGACTATGAGGCTGTGCTGGGGATGGAATTCATGAAACAGTTTGATGCTATGATTGTTCCACATTTGAAGAAGCTGTACATTTACGATGGAAGGGAAGATGTACCCATTTGCGTGCCTACCATTGGAGTAACAAGGCCTGATTGTAAGTTGGCAGTGATGCAAGTGGAGGATGAGAAGCGAATGAGTGACATGAGTAAGCGGTTGTCCATGGTGGAGACAAAGCTTACCGAGCAGTCATTGGTCATCAAGACACTTTCAGATAGTATCTTGGATTTGACAAGAAGGCTAGAAGTGGTTGAGGATGATGATGATGATGAGGCATATGTGAGGCCAGATGTCTGAGAGGAGGATCAGGTCACTTATCTACAAAGGATGGAGATTGAGGATCTTGACAGATGGATTGAGTTGATTAGTGAGGGTGAGCCTTCAGGCTCTACTCCCTCCACATCTTCTTAGATGGACAAGAAGATGGGGCTCATTGTTAGCTACTCATGGCACTGAGTCCTTAAAGTAGATTAAGCAAGTATGATGGTACAAGGATGGCTTAGCATCAAGCATCATGACATGTTGCAGATGAGATGAGGGCTACTTCATGGACCTGGGCATGGTTTATTATTGATGAGTTCAGGATGTGGCAGATGTTTTGAGAAACAACTGGTGGTGAGATGAGGATGTTCACTCTCATGATTTGAGCGTGATGGTTGGATTAGCTACCCAACTAGTTCAGACATGGGGTCCAGAAGTGTACAGAGACATGTTGACATTGTGTTGGAGTATCATGGCAGTGATTCACATGGACGAGGAAGAGGTTCACATGGGACGAGATGTTGGCACATTGTAGAGATGTGTTAGCACTTGTTGGAGTATCATGGTAGTAGTGCACATGGTGATGATTACACATGATGGGGTGACACATTGTTGCAGTGGACATGTAGCTTGAGATGGAGGGACTAGCCTTCCATAATGGAGAGCAGCATGTGGAGATTGTGACAAGGTGTTCGATGATCATGGATATCTGATATATGACATACCGATGGGGATGTGTACCTTGATATGATTATCTTGGTAACGGATGGTCGCTGAGGTGAGACATGGTGGAGATGGAGTTCTACATATGTTGTAGGGATGTTTGCAGTATGTGGAGGAGTTGACATCATGGATATTGATGATCTTGGTGGATGGATACCAGGATGGTATGTTGTCGAGATTTCAGGTGGAGGAGGACGTAAAGCCATCGGTTTTGTGCGACGCGGTTGGGCGTCGGGCGACTCGGGCACACGCACGGGTGTGTGTTGGTTGTGCGACGCGGTTGGGCGTCGGGCGACCTGGGTGCATGCATGAGCATGTGTTCGTTGTGCGACGGGCGGTCGTGCACGACGGTGCGACACGGCGGTGCGACCGGTTATGCGACGAAATAGAGGACTTGCGACAAACGAACGACAGAAGACTTGTGAACGATGAACGACAAGTGAGGATATGCGATGGCTTATACCCGCGGTTGGGAGTGCTATGCGATGGGCGAGGCCGACTCATCAAAGGCGCTCATGAGGGGTGTGTATGGCGTTTGTGGGGCGGTTGGCTGGGCAGCCCACCCACATGCTACAACGCATATATATGTGATGCGATGGGGAGCATTCAAACATCAATTCGACAATCATCATTCGATCTTCGCTCAAGGAGAAGTGTTGTCTTGTGCGCAAAAGTAGAGAGGCGCAACACATAGCTCGTGCGCACTCTCTTGTCTTGGTCGCTCTTTTAGAAACGCACTTGATGAGTGGGTGAAGTAGTTGGGCAAGACGTGCCCGGGTGATCGTGCGGAGGTGTCGTTTGCGCCAAGACTTGGCGAGGGTGTCTTGGTGGCTCGGGTGAGCGCCTGCCCATCGTGCAAGGGTGCACGGAGGTGAAACAAAGAAGGCAACCGAGATTGTCTTGATTGTAAAATTGGCTAAGTATGGGCTTTGGTCTTGCCAAGCATACTTGTGGATTGTAAATTGATATTCTTAATATATTGTTGGGCAGACTCATTGTTCAGGGAGTTGCCCCTCCCTTTATACTGTGCAATTGTGTTCTTGTTTATAATTGCTGTTGATAATGAATAAGTATGGGTGTTCATTGATATAAAGGATAACTTAATTATACTTGGTTGAGAATCACAAACTAAGTAGGAGTAAGTGGATAGGCGTAGTCCATGTGCACGAGTATTGTTAAAAAGAAAGTGTTCGGTGGTGCCACACCTCGTCGACACGGTTGAAAGACCACCATAGGCTTGGGGGCGTGACAACTAGGCTCTTGATAGGGGGAAGACCCACTTCTATAAGGAGAATATGATAGGGTGTGTTGCTTTTAATTTTGAGGTTATACGTTATAAAACGCTTCTGGATTTGCTCAATCTTTCTCCAGGATTCTCTAGAGATGCTATAATCCCAAACCTCACAGCCATAGAAGATAAGTGGAGTGACTAAAGTTTCAAAAAGGAACTTCTTTCTATCCCACATTACAAGGTTTGTCTATCCCACATTACGATAGATAAACCTCATAATAACAATTTTATTTTAATATTATGACAATTTGACTACTAAAATCTTTTAAAATGTCATATTCTACTCTATAAATTTAAATCTATAATTTATCAAAAATTACATATTTTTAATTATTAAACCTATAATGAATCACTAATCAAAATAGACTTCAAAAAAATTTAAATTGACTTACTGAATAATTAATTAAATTTAACTATTTATACTGGGCATCTCATCTCACTAGTAGGCGATCAGCGATCAGCTTCAAGTGGATCAAAGCACATTACAGAAGATAATTATTATTTTATTCCACAACTCTGATTTAAATTATTATTTTATTTGACAATTCCAACTTAACAAGATTAAAGAATCACCCAAAGAAAACTAAATTTCAATCATAATTCAGAATAATATTTGTTATTGATTTGTTTTATCTATGAAAATAAATAAATACAAATTTTTACTCCCAGATCCATTTAGGGGATAAATACGGCAAAATTCCCCAGCGGCCGACGTTAACGCTGGCTAGGTGAAACGAAAATAGCAACATATATATAGAAAGACGCAAAGGGTAAAAGTTAGATAAATCTGTGAGTTTTTATAGTTTTGGTATTTGGATTGGTAAGAGTTTTACTTATGGTATTTGGAATTTATTTGCAAAAATCTCGCTCGTGAGCGCGTAAAGAGAATGAAATAATGACGAAGAACAGGGTGACTTCCATGGACAATCAAAATAGAAATGAAGCCATGACATCAGAGGTTAGAGGAAGGATAAATAATAAAAATAATGGTGGTCTGCTGGGTATCAGAGGCCCTCATGCATTTAAACAGTCAAAAACATCAAATGGCGGGATGCAGAGGAGCAGCGTGCAAGGAGATAGCGATGGTAAAGAAAAAGAAGAAAAGGAGACCAAACTTTATGTATCAAACTTGGATAAAAATGTTTCTGTGGGGGATATTCGAGAATTGTTCGGTGAAATTGGGAATTTGAAGCGCTCCACGCTTCATCACGATGAGAATGGGCGGCCTCAGGGCACAGCAGAGATTGAGTATCGCAGCAGAGAGCAGGCTTTGAAAGCGCTGGAGACCTACAATGGCGCGACACTAGATGGCAAAATCATGAAGGTCGAGATAGTGGGAACTACTAATATAACAGTGGGAACCAGTAATATAAGAGCAGATAATAAGAAAGTCAGTGTGTTCGATCGGCTTGGTGGAAAAGTTCAGAATGACAGAAACAGGAATACTCGTGTCCCCGCAGCCAATTCTGGTCCACCACCCTGGATTGGGCGACGCTCGTCCAGCAATATTGGGCCCAGAGGGCAGATCAGCCGTAGAACCTACAGAAAGTGATGGAATTTTTAACAGTGTAGCTGAATGCATTTGTTTACTGTGATGACTACAAAAATTTGTTAATATTATAATATTGAAGTTTATTTTAACTATATAGAAAGGATAGAAAGTTAATGTGTATTTTTTTTTTATTGTTTAATATTATGTAATTATTGTTAAGTATTATGTAATTAGTTCTTAACCGTGTGAATTGTATTTATTTATATTTATCTGACTTACCTTTAAATAGGGGATTCAACTCTAGAATTCCAAAAAATAGTAATTAGTGATTTTTGAAGATCAAAAGTGTACTTATTTATAGGAGTATTGTTGATGATGAAATTTGGATAACACCATTTTTTTTTGTGTGTGTGAGAGAATTGTATTTATTTATGTTTGTGTGACTTACCTTTAAAGAGGATATTCAACTATAAAATTAGTGATTATATAAAATTAGTGATTATTTATAGGAGCTTTGTTGATGATGAAATTTGGATAATGTATCTTTTATGTATTCATTTGTAGGAGTTTATTTAATGATGAAATTTGCATAATGCAATTTTTTTTATATATTCATTTATAAGAGTTTTGTTGATGATGAAATTTGGATAATGCATGTTACTTTTTGTTTTTCTAATGATTAGTAAGAGATATAAGAGACTGAAATTTGGAGAATGCATGTTTTTTTAGATATAGTGTCACAATCTATATAATTAAATATCATAATTGAATATTAATACAAAGAAGGAAAATGAAAAATGGAGGATGGACCAAAGTATTAGAATTGGTAGAAACAATAAGAGTACTAAAAATAAGGCACTATGTAATAGAGATAATAATAGAAAGATTGATAATTAAATATCATATTTGAAGATTAATACAAAGAATAAATATGGAGGATGGACTAATGTATTGGAAATGTAGAGTTTAAAAGGATAATTATCACTATTCTTTATATAATTTAGCTTGCAAGTATTATACATATGAAGATATGAAGAAACAAAGAGTAGTCCAAAAATGTCTCTTTTCAAACTTAAAAACAAGACATGTACAAGAACAATTTTAATGTGAGCTTAGAAAGATTATGCCACCCACTTTGATAGTGAAATTAAGAAGAGAGAAGATGTTGAAGCTTGGATATTGGGGATAAGGAAGATTTTTTAGTTGCATAACTACTAAGTGCTATATATAATCTACAAGTAAAATATTCCATGATTATGCCACCCACTTTGATAGTGAAATTAAGAAGAGAGAAGATGTTGAAGCTTGGTTATTGGGGATAAGGAAGATTTTTTAGTTGCATAACTACTAAGTGCTATATATAATCTACAAGTAAAATATTCCATGTCATGGTATCGGTCAAAAGCAAGTTAAGCATATCACTAAGTTAAGCACATCACTAAGGAGACGATTTCATAGAGGTAGAGTAAGATGGATCTAGATTGGTCTAACTATTAATTTTTTAGTTTAATTTTTATTTTTATATAATTTTATTAAGTCAAAATGCTTTAATTAATAATTTTATTTTCTATGTTTATTTAATTTGACAAAGTCCAAATGTTTAGATAACATAATATAACTAACATTACAATAACTCTTCCATACTAGGATGGAGAGTGTATCTTGGTCCAAAAATGTATAAAATTAAATTA
>APFE031272340.1:0-29339 GCA_000404065.3 Pinus taeda | reverse complement strand
TCAAAATTCAGCAGACTTAAACAGTTTTCAGGAATTCAGGATCAATGGGATTGTGGCATTTCATTAGATTATATCAAGTATGAAGGTATGCGATTAGCATTTAATCAAGAGCACCAAGCCCTATATGTACCCTAGTGTTGGTGGTGTTAATTGTTGAACTCCTTTGTCACGCGGCACGCTCTTAGCAAAAAATTACCTTTCAATCAAGTCAAAATCATCGATCAAGCATGTTAAGCTTTTTCTACCATATTTTAAGTCTTGAATTAGGTAGTTTGATCAAAATTGGGCAATGTTGACTAATATCCCTAGACAATCGAGGTAGAGGCAAAGGCTAGACAAGAGGAGAAGAATCTAGATTCTAGATGGTTGATGCATCTAAATGGTTGATGCTCGAATAATTAATCATTAATGTATAATGGATGTTATATCTATCTTGATTTATGCAAAAATATGCATGTTTTCATGTCTTCTACAATTAATTTGGTATTTGGGATGTTTGTTTTGAGTATAAATGCAAAAAAATATAAATATATATATAGCAGACGCTTCCGCGGACGCTTCGCTTCCTAGATTTTTGGAAAATGACGCTTCGGCGTACCCGCTTCCAAAAAAAGCTTCCGCTTCGTGCAACATTGCTCTAGATAAACACCTCTCAGTCTTCTGAGACTGCGTTCAAGGTTGTTCTCACCATCAATTATGGATCTGACGTTGCCCCTATGGAAGTCAGCTGATCCCGGATCTCCTTCAATCGACCGAGGAATGGATCGATCTATCCTCCCTTCTTCATTTGGTATGATTGCAACTGATTTTCTAGTAGCATCTTCCTTTGCACGGAAGTATGCTGATACAACTTGGTCAGGGCCTCCCACATCTCTTGTGTCGTGTTCTTCTCGGCAATATGTGGTACTATATGATCCTTGACCTCGTCAAGGATGATACTCTTGGCCCTCGCCATTGCATCCTCATACCTGTCGTTATCAGCCGGATCAACCAGGATAGCTATCGTCCTCAAGGCGAAGTGCTTGACACGATTCCTGTGTAGTACGGATAAGATTCTGTCCTTCTAGACTACGGAGTTTGAAGCTTCGTCCAGTCTATCCTGGTCTCTTACTCTGTGTAGTGCCATTCCGTTGCTCCTCTACTTCCCTCCTGGAAGTTCTTGGTATGACTCCCTGTGAGCCTTGATTTCCCTCCTAGAAACCCTTCTACCAATGTCAAGATGCCCCTCTCCAATCGTTTGTGCAACTGCAACACTGATTTGGATTCCTTGGCTAGAAATCCACCTCGGCAGCAACTCCCTCTACCTTGGCCTTGCCCTGTTAGGTACTATTCTGACTACAGTACCCCACCAGCTTCACTCTGCAACTTACCCACAGCCTCTTAAACCCCAGCAACTGAAGGTTAGAGCTCCTAGGCTCTGTGCAATCCTGGTACCAGCAAATCAGCCTCCTCAGCCAACTGCGTTAACCCTCCTAGCCTCTGCATGGCTCTGCGTGAGCCTGCCTTTGCCTCCCTCAGCCTCTGCGCTGCCTCTTCCTGGCTCAATCTTGATGACACAGGCACTGCGTCACCCCTTCCTTGCTGCTACTCTGCTTGGAACAACTTTTGTCACTTGGGACAACTGTTTTATGTTGCTGCTACTCTGTTCGGCTGATGTCCTCAGTTCTCCTATGATCTGCAACCATGCTCTTATACTATGTTGAAATTTCTAAGTCTAACTGTTAGAAACCCTTCATGTACTTTACTGATTTATTCCTACCTACTTGTTTTGTTAATTAATAAGTTATTTACCATGTAAATGCTCGAAATAAATACAAGTACATGCTCAACACATTATAGATCATCCATTGAAGGAAACAAAAACAAGCACACAAGTAACACCGTTGTTTTTGGACTAATGTCCCCGGAAAAGCCCAATACGGGAAAATCGGTGTAGCTATCTGAGGGTTTGATTTATTAAGCAGTTTCAGAATACAATCTCGGTGCCAAATCCGGCTCACCCAAAAGAGAAAAATCTCGGCAGTAGTACATCTCTTCTCGGAAGCAGATATTCCGACTAAAACCCCAGATAAACACTCTGACAGCTCCACAGCTCCAATCTGCCCCACGAAACCCCAACGTCAGCCTCTAGGGACTGTGTCAACTCTCTCTGGCCCAGCATTAGCCTGGCGTCACTCTGACTTGGCCTGCATCAGCCTCTAGAGGCACTGCATCAGTCCTCTGGCCCTCTGCGTCACTCACGTTGGCCCTCTGAAGCACTGCGCAGCTCCTAACTGGCTCTACGTGAACCCTTGGCTGGTTCTGCGTCCCTCTCTTCGGCTACTGCGCTGATCCTCCCGGTGCTATCTCTGCCTCTCAACTTCTGTATTCACTGCTCCTCAGCTACAACTCTGATCACTCTCTCAACTTTCTTAGTAAACCCAACCCCAAAAAGTCGAAATCTTGATCTCTTGGTGTGTTCTCCAAGTGACCCTCAAGCCTCCTCTTATACTTTTCTCGTTGACAAATCAACGGCCGAGATTAAGTCCCTAATCAACGGCTAAGATTAGATCTGGCTTGATCCATGACTTTTGAACCATTCTAACACATTTTTATATTAATCCACATTAATATTTTAATTTCCCTAAGTTTAGACTTAGGGACTCCATTAAAAATATTAATTATTTTAATATCTCCCAAACTATTTAGAATTTGCCCAAACCCTTTCTGCGTATTGGAGATCTCATGTGCCTTAGCCTCTCCACCAATTTTCGTGGCTAGAGCACATCCAATGCTACCTCAAATCAACACAAGCTGCAACAGATATGAATTCCACTCAAGCAAGATCTTTTGTTCCTTTTCTTTGATTTGGTCTTCCTTTCTATGACTTCAGCCTTCTTTATCTTAACTAGGAGCAGAGATAAACTTATTCTTGTGTAAATCGAATGCCTCTTGGTGGAGGAACAAATGACATATAAATATTCTTGAGGGGGCCGAATAGGTGCCACTTGGGGGCGAGGCTGACTTGATCAAGAGGGTCGACTTGGGTTTATTGTGGAGCCAAAAATACAAATTCAAAATTCAAAAATTCTTTTTTGGAAGGTCCTGAAGAACTAGCCTTCTAATACAAATAATATAATTTCCTTTTTGAGCATGAAGAGCATGCTTTAATAAATACATAAATGATGAAAATATACATTATGAACACTAGCCATAGTTACAAAATTTAACACTTCCTCTTAACTAGGGAGGTATTCATAATGACTCTCACGATGTTCTCAAGTTGACAATTCTACAAGGAAGGATCAAGATTAAGATAAGCATCATCATCAATATCATAATACCAACATCAACCATACATAATCAAGGTTCACCATCAAATAACTATAGACATAGTCTAGGTGAAACACCAGAGGCCTCATCAACGATAAACAAGCTCACTCTAGAAAGAGATTTGAGCATGATGCTAGGAGGCTCCTGCTCATCTGAGCGGCCTCTAGGACTATTCTGCAACCGAGGTCAAACTAATAGAGAGAGAATATCCTCTACCAAACTATTCTTCAAACCAAGCTCAAAGTGGCACAAGGAGAATGTCTTCTATCAGACCATTCTCCAACCAAGGTCAAAGTGACACAGGCAGAATGTCAATCTGTTGGACCATTCTTCAACTAAGGTCATAAAGACACAAGAAGAATGTCAATCCATGATGTTATCTAATCTATCAAACCATTATCCAACCAAGGTCATAATGACATAGGGAGAACTTCTCCAACCAAGGCCATAATGACACAAGGAGAATATCATACCATTCTCCAGTCGAGGTCATGAAGACACAGGGAGAATGTCCATTCATAATGGAGTATCATCAACTCTCCTTCAATGAGAGAGGTAATCTCCACAAGCCCAAGCTTGTCCCAAAAGTACACAAAATTCCCTCTAGAAAGAGGCATTGTAAGAATATCAACTATTTGCTCATCAGTGGAGATGTATTGGAGCTTCACAGCTCCCTTCAGCACCATGTCTCAAATGAAGTGGTATTTGATCCCAATGTGCTTCGACCTGTCATCATGGTCATCACTAGCACTTGATCAAGATAATCCTGCAAGTAACCTTTGAAGTCATATTGTTTCTCAACTTGCTAATCTAGCTGCAATATACTCGCCCTCTGCCATACCGAGTGTGATAGATGACTGCTTCATGCTCATCTAAGAAATTATAACGGAGCTCAAATAGAAGCAATATCTTGAAGAATTCTTTTTGTCTTCAACACAATCTTCCCAAACTAAAGCTACAGTTGTACTTCTCAAATCATCCATGGCCAATTGTACCATGTTGGTACTCCAACACACGTTGAGCAACATATGTAGGCTCAACCATAAACTATATGCTCACTTCACTGGATCAAAGATGCTTTTCGATCACCCAAAGTAGGTGCTACCTCTTAGATTGAGACATATCATGTTGTGATAACTCAAGTTGCTCCCTTTGCCAATGTTGTCTTTTAGCTACCTAGCCTGTCAATGTCAATGGTAATCCAACATCTCGATCTCAGAGGTCTACTCCCTCTTAAAACAAGGCCTTTTGACAATTCCCTCTTAAAGAATTTGTCATGATCCTCTCCCTCTTTATTGTGAGAACCTTCTATGCTAGATCTTGTAGACACCATGATCAAAGCATACTTCAAACTTGTTGATATAATCACTCCCCTCTGAGTTCAGATCTAATAATATCTCTCAACACAAGTCATGATTCTGGGAAAGTCCTCTTACTTTGTTTTGTTCTTTCACTTCTTCCAACTACTTGTCAGAGCTTTTACTAGGTACTTGCAATCCTCACTAGGAGGCCATCGAAGAACAATTACAACCAAGCAAAGAATTCAAAGGCAAGAGACTAACTAATGGTAAAATAACAACAATAATGATAATCAAACAAGAGAGATATAAAATACTTATCTTTTGAACATTATGGAGGAATATTAGCTCCCTCTTAACCTTAGCTTCCTTGCATCCATTGCCACCTTATCATCCTCGTCCTCATCATGATGCCATTCCCTCCTTGCTACAATTAGTGTTTCTTCTTTCAATGGAAACAATTATTTAGGACTAGATTTAGGGTTTTGTCCATAAACCCTAGGACTTACATATCCAATCCCTTTTTATCCTACGAGGGTTTGTAAACCCTAGGCTTCCAATATTGTAAGATCCTTTTTCAAACCCAAATGTCAAAACCCTAGAGCCCTTTGCTCATGCGATGAAGTCGAACATTGTTTCCAAATCATTGTAGGAATATTTTGTGCAAAGAATGATCTTCACTATTCCGATCTCAGAACCTAAGAGTCCATAAGAGTAAATGTATATGACATCAATCTTCAGTCCACAAGTCCTTTTGATGTTGACCAGGTCTCATATTCATTATAGAACTGTAAATCATTCCTTCTTCTTAGATGATGTAAACACATAAAGGGTTTGTAAAACACTTCTAAGATATTATAGTCCAAACTGTGATACTAGCTTGGTTTCTAATGGACATGGCTCCTGAAAATGTCTTGAGATCGAATGTCGAATCACTGCATAACAAGGCTTAGTAAGATCAAACAACTTCTTCTTTGTATAGCCCATCAAGAAGCCCTCATTTTTTTCCAGATGAGATTATATATAAGCAAAGAAATTTATGTTCCCAAAAATAGTGGATTCATTTATATGGCTCATTACTTTTCCAAGTCTCAACGCAATCCATGGATAGGATATAAGACAGCTTAATGTGTCGTTAGATCACAATTTGATCTTCAACTAGACTTTGACCCTTGATTTCTTAAGTGAATATACGACCAGAATCCTCAAACTTTGTAACTTCAGCAATTGATTTCTAACTTCACTGGTCTTTCAATCCTATGGACAGGAAGGATTTCAAACTTCCTCTTGGATGCTTCCTTCAAGATGACACCAGCTCGGCTTCTTAAGAAATCTGAAGATTGTTTAAGACTACTTCAACTTTGTCTCAAGGTAATCATATAGTTTTTGCAAATGACTTATTCGGGGACCTTTCAGAACCACAGTAGTAACTAGTATAAGTTCTGACCTAAAGATGAACTTTCAAGTGCTTCAGTTCTGAACAATATTTCCGAGGATAACTGATAGATTCTCGGCCTCTTTTGGGTTCAACAAGGTTTAAACTTTTTGCACCTTAAAATAATATGCTTGAACTTCTTCAAAATTTCATATTAAGGCTTATGACTTTTGACCTGAGGATGATTTCGTTCTGAGGTATTAGGTATATTGTGACAAATGTACTAAGGATCTGAGATAGGACTTCAGTCCTCTTCCAGCAATCAAGAACATGCCTTAAATACACCAAACATTCAGACTGGAGTATAAATTTCCTTCTTCAATAGAAATAAAATTTCACTGAGATCTTCTCCAGCTTCTGTAACATATAGAAGATATTTGAATCTTATTCAAGGGTAATGACCCTTCTACAAGAATGATAAGTTCGGCTTCCACAGAAATTCAGATTTTGTCTCTTGGAATAGGGATTTTTACAAACAAAAATTCCTTTCACAACTGGCTTTCGGCTTGTACAGAAGATGATGTATTTGTTCATTGACTTGACTTCTGGAGCAGAATAAAAGAGACCTCTTCAGGGCTGCTCTTTCATTATGGCTCTGATACCACGTTGATTTTTAGGCATCCTCTATACTGATAATTACTTCTTATGATTTACTTAGATTAATCTCTTCTTGCATTCATTAATCATCATCTTGCTTTCATTATTCATCATAAAGCAATTACCCCGAGGATATCAACAGTAAAACAAAGTGCTAGAAGGATCATGAAGAGACAGCCACACAGGAACACAACCATTTTACGCTAGGAAAACCTACATGGGGGAAAATCCCAGCAATCCTTTCCTTATAGAATCAATTCAACAAGAGAGACATCAAAGTCAAGATCATAGACAAACTAACCAGCAACCTTGCAATCCATCCAGAAGCCAAGTCAAAGCCCTCCTCAATCAGCTCCAAGTCAATTTAGTCAAGGTCTGAAACAGAGGTCTTCCACAGAAAATTCGGACTTGATCACAGAGAGATGCTACAATAATTTTTGACCCTTTCACAAAGAAAATATCACAGAAACTTCAGTCACAGGTGCAAGCTACAACAGAGATGAATTCTGCTCAAGCAAGATCCTTTTCTTCCTTTTCTTTGATTCAGTTTTCCTTTCTTTGACTTCGGCCTTCTTTATCTTAACTAGGAGCAGAGAGAAACTTCTTGTGTAAATCAAATGCCTCATGGTGGAGGAAAAAATGACATATGAATAGTCTTCTTGAGGGAGCCGAATAGGTGCCACTTGGGGGCCAGGCAAACTTGGGATTCTTGTGGAGCCAAAACTACAAAGTCAAAATTCAAAAATTCTCTTTTGGAAAGTCTTGAAGAACAAGCCTTCTAATAAAAATAACATAATTTCCCTTTTGAGCATGAAGAACATGCTTTAATAAATACATAAATGATGAAAATATACATTATGAAGACCAACCATAGTTACAAAATTCAACAGGGGGGACGTGTGAGAGTACCCTCAAATTTTAGGGAAATTTGCGGGGACGGGAGGATGTCGCAATATATATATATATATGCAATAATGAAAGCATAAAAACATTAATCCATACATAATTGAATCAAATAATGAAATACATTGACCCACACTAATCATTCATATCGATACATACATCATTCATACTCATCATTCATCCATACAACACGAGATTCAATAATGAAATTCATTGATCCATATTCATCATTCATCATTCTAGAATCTACATTGGTTTAAAAATTAAATTTATTATTCATCATTCTATTCTAAATTTATTTAAAGTTTAAATTCATCATTCTAGAATCTAATTAGTACTAAGCAAAATAGACTATAGTAGATATTGAAGTCTGAAGACTGCAATAGTAAATTGATATAAGTCAAACTCAAAAATAGTAAAGAGTGGTGAGTAAAAGAACTAGTTCAAGGTCAACGATATCTAGAATCAAGACTGAAAAATTGAAAATGAAAATTAAAAATGGACAATGAGCATTGGAGGAGCATTGCGGGGGAGGAGAGGCAACAGTTAACTAGTAAGTCAGATAGCAATATGGGGTGAGCCAAGCAAAGGTAAGCTTGTTCAGTCGAATGAGTGAGTTAGGGATTGCAAATTAGTTTAGGTTTTGATATTTGTTATGTATTTTTCTTTTTAGTTTTAATTTTTTTAAATATTTTTAAATTTTAAGGGTTATTAAACAAAATTGAGGAGGGGTGCTTATGGGTGTCACTCCTCAAAAGGGGTGCTTTTGGGCGTCCCCCTTTTGGGGGGGAACAACTAGAAGCACCCTTCTTATGGAAACGCATCCCCCACACTAGGGAAATGTTTCCCCCTACATCTCCCTGCGTCTCCCCAAAGGGGGGACATGGGGAGACATTTCCCTAGGTATCCCCCCATCCCAAGTGCATGAGATGCGTGATGTGTGTACACCCCAATTTCAGGGACATGTCCCTGTGGAACATTAATATCAACCCCTCCCCAAAGAAAAGTCACCGAGACTTTGGTATCTATGAAGGTAAGGGACAAGTTTGTAAAAGGCCTCCAAGTACAAAGGATGCGTTGTGAACTTTGATTGGGTGATGCAATGAAGGATCATCCACTTGCATCGAATGAAGCACTGTAGCAAAAGGGTTTTTACTCTCTCCATCCAAGCACAGTCAACCCAAAGAAAGTTGGGGCCCCAAACCTCATAACCATATAGGATTGTGGGGGTTTGACAATCATGTCCAAGAGGTGTATCTTGGATATGAAGCCTTGGAAGTGACTACAAAAACACAATCTCTCAAGAAAGGGAAGGAAGCCATATCCCTTGCTAAGCCAAGGTTAGAAAGCATATCTCAAGTTGAACTAAGACCATGAAGAGTGAATCCCCAAATAGGTGTATGTCATGGTCATCTTGACCCCTTCCCTTTGAAAGTGAAAGAAATAGAAAAAGAGACCCCACTTTCACCCATTAAAAATCCTAGCCTTGGTCTTACTAAGCTTAATTGTCAACTACTGAAGACCAAGAAAGCAAGGACACACATCAAGTTGTGTCTACAGTTCCTCAAGGGAGAAGGCCAAGTCTATCACAATCATTGACAGAAAGAAGCAAAAAGATCAAGAGAGAAGACAACTATCCTAATCCTATATATGCTCCCTGAGAAAGATTCTAGCTCAACAACATAAATCCCAAACAAAGTCAAAGAGAGGGCACCGTTCCTTGAACCCAATAATTCTCTTGATGAAAACTAAGAGATCATAAGTTATACCAAGATGGCCAAGATCTAACTCATAGTTTCATGATGGCAACTAAAAGTGTCTCTGAAAGCCAATGTTGCACAAACTTTGATAAGGCCTCTCCCAAAATAGAGTCAAACTCCTTTCTAAGGTCTACAAAGCAACATTATACTTTGGAAGGGAAATAACATGCCTCCTCAATAATGCCCCAGAACATGAAGAGTGATCCTTAGCAAAGTGGACGGTTAAAGGCCAACTCATTTCATCTAGCTAATGTTTAGACTATGATTCTAGAGAAAATTTTCATTGAGTAAAAGGTTGGTTCGCATGTAGTTCAAATGCAGGATGGTTCAGAGATCTAGTCTCGGTTTAGCGATGATATTTAGAGATAGATATTGCATAGGTTTTTCATCAGATTGGAGGGAGTTGTTATTTTTGGCAGTACTCCTATATTTTAGGAGACAAAATCCATCGACCCGCATGGTAATACTGATTATATATTCGAAATCCTCACAAGCTTGGGATTCCATTAAGGTTTTTCTAGATTACATGCATGATACTTTCTTTGACAGCTCCAATTCAGACTCACATGTTAGAGATGATGGTATATTTAAAATACCTACAAGCTTCTGATGAGCTACTTTCAAGTGCCATGTGAGATATTTGTGAAAATTCTATCTCTACAACAACTGATTTATTTTACCTACTTATTTCCCAAATTATTTATGAAAATCATTCAGTAAACATTAAAATAAATTATGCTGCAAATATCACATTATAATACAGAAACAAACATATGCACAAGAATCAACACATTGACACTGGTATTTTGGACAACAGTCCCCGGAAAAACTGAATGTGGGAAAACCGGTGCAGCAAGGGAGGATTTTATTATTCAGCAATTCTTTAGTACAACTGGGTGCCAAACTAACTTACCCAACAGAGAGAAAATTCTCCAGCACTTCTCCCAGTCTAAGCGTCAGGCTAGTTGACCTCTGCGTAGTTCCCAGACCCTCTACGTTAGCTCCTGCCTCTCTGCATCCACATTAGGCCTCTCTACGTCACCCACGCAGGCCCTCCAATGACTGCGTAGTCTGTTGCCTCTGTGTCTGCCTCTCCAACCTTTGCGCTGGTCTTCTGGTGATGTTCTCGACTCTCTGTTACGTACTTGCTGCCTCCTGCTGCTCTCCAGACCACTAGTTCGAATTTCTCAGCTAACCTCGCTCCAGAAATTGAACTGACAAGTCTCCCTCAGCGTATTCTTCAACTGAACCTCAAGCCTCTTCTTACACTTTTCCTGTTGGTCCTTCAACAGCCGAGATTAAATCTCTAATCAACAGCTAAGACTATGTTTGGCTTGATCCATGACTTTTGGAACCTTCTAACATAGTTTTATATTAATACCCATTAATATTTTATTTTTCCTAAGTTTAGACTTAGGAACTCCATTAAAAATATTAATTATTTTAATATCTCCCAAACCGTGTACAATCTGTCCAAACCATTTCTGGGTCTTGGAGATCCCAGCTTTAGCCTCTCCACCAATTTTCATGGCTAGATCACATCCGATGCTACCCCAAATCAACACTCCCTCTTAGCGAGGATTGCGCTCTAGTAATACTCCTCACTGAGCATCACTTTGATTTTCCGACACTAGTACCTGTGCTAATGCTAGGCCTCCCTACCCAACATCCTCTGCACTGCTACATCCTGTACTGCTGCCCATTGTGAAAATTTTATCACTGCAACAACTGATTTATTTTACCTACTTATTTCCCAATAAGTTATTTATGAAAATCCTTCAATAAACATTAAAAAAAATTATGCTGCAGATATCACATCATAATACAGAAACAAACACATGCACAAGAATTAACACATCAACACAAATATTTTGGACGATCAATCCCCAGAAAGACCCAATGTGGGAAAACTAGTGCAGCAAGGGAAGATTTTATTATTCAGCTATTCTTCATTACAACCAGGTGTCGAATTGGCTTACCCAACAGAGAGAATTCTTCAGCACTTCTCCCAGTCTCAGCATCAGCCTAGTTGACCTCTGCGTAGCTCCCAGACCCTCTGCGTCAGCCCCTACCTCTCTACGTCAACACTGGGCCTCTCAACGTCACCCATGCAGGCCCTCCAGTGACTGTGCAATCTGCTACCTCTACGTCTGCCTGAGAGGCTCTGCATCTGCCTCTCCAACCTCTGCGATGTTCCCCTGGTATTGTTCCCGACTCTATGTTCCGTACTTGCTGCTCCCCAGACCACTAGTTCAAATTTCTCAGCTAATCCCGCTCCAGAAATCAAACTGACTGGTCTCCCTCAGTGTGTTTCCAACTAACCCTCAAGCCTCTTCTTATACTTTTCTCGTTGGTCCATCAACGGCTGAGATTGAATCTCTGAACAACAGCGGAAATTAGATGTGGCTTGATCCACGACTTTTGGAACCTTCTAACCCAGTTTTATATAATACCCATTAATATTTTATTTTTCCTAAGTTTAGACTTAGGAACTCCATTAAAAATATTAATTATTTTAATATCTCCCAAACCAGTTAGAAACTGCCCAAACCATTTATGGGTCTTAGAGATCTCATGTGCTTTAGCCTCTCCACCAATTTTCAAGGCTAGAGAACATTTGATGCTACACCAAATCAACACTCCCTCCTAGCGAGCATTGTGCTCTAGTAATACTCCACACTGAGCATTACTCTGATCATACGGCATCAGTACCTATGCTGATGCTAAGCCTCCTTGCCCATCATCTTTTGCACTGCTGCATCCTGTACTACTGCCCATGGCTCTATCACTGCCACTACTACATATGTATTGTGGCTCCCTCTGCATCCGTGCTGCTGCTGGTCTATCTTCCCAACACTGCATCTGCGCTGCAACTCCCTTTGCATCTGTGTTGCTACTGGTCCTTCCCAACACTGCAAACTTCTTCTCATCATGTTGCATTGTGCTACTGCACTGCAACATCATACCCATTTCTGCTACTGAAATGGATCCTTTGTCATCCCCATCTTCTCCCTGAAATAATCAAACTTGGTTCTTCTAAGGACCTTGGTAAGGATGTTTGCCACTTGTTCTCCTATAAGGGTGTAGCTCAACTGTACAGCTCCTCGTTGGACACAGTCTCTAACAAAGTGACACCAGATATCAATATGATTTGACCGATCATGAAACACTGGATTCTCAGAGAGCTTGATGCAACTCTAATTATCACACATGATCATGGTCGCCTACATCTTTCTTCTAAATAGGTTCACAATAAGTTTTCTAGGCCATATGGCCTCACACAAAGCTGTGCTTGTGGCCATAGATTTTGCCTCTACTAAGCTCAGAGCCACGGATTTTTGTTTCCTGCTGCACTAGGAGGTCATTCTTGATCCAATGTTGAAACAGTACCTAGAGGTACTTTTCCGATCCATTGAACTTCCTGCCCAATCTGCATCAGTAAATCCACTCAATCTAATATCCTTACTCCTGGTGTACAAGAGTCCATAATCGACTATTCCCTGTAAATATTTGAGAACATGTTTGGTTGTTTCCCAGTGCACCCTCTTCGACTCCACCATGAACTGACTGAGGGTGTTGACAGCGTAGCAAATGTCTAGCTTGGTATTGACTAGATACATCAAGGACCCTAAGTTGCCTGTATAAGGTAGGATCAACATCCTTGTCTTCTAATGCATCAATATTCTTCCAGTCGATGATCATTGGAGTAGTCATGGGTCTACAGTCCTCCATCCTGAATCTCTTCAGGATTTTTGTAGCATATCTCCCTTGCCCAAGGAAGATCTCTCGCTTTTGCTGCCAAACTTCCAAACCCAAGAAATAATGCATTCGTCCCAAATCCTTCATGTCGAATTCCATGGCTAAATTCTTCTTGCAGTCCCCGATGAGCCTGGATGATCCTATCAGGAAGAGATCATCCACATATAATACAAAGAATAGAGGCTCATTCTCTACAACTAGATAGTAGAGATTTGGATCTGCGTCACTCTTGACAAATCCCATTTTTTTCAAGTAGCAATCGATTCAACGATCCCATGCTCTAGGTACCTGTTGCAGCCCATACAAGGCTTTCTTCAATCTGCATACGTGAGACTTCTTCTCATGTGTCTCAAAGCCCTCTGGTTATTCAATGTATACCTCTTCTATCACTCTGTTCAGAAATGTCATTTTAACATCCATTGATGGATCTCCCACCGCATTTGTGCTACAAGAGATATCACAGATCTAATAGATTTTCTAATAGATGTAAACCTGGCTATTGGGGCGAAGGTCTCTTCGCAGTCAATTCCTTCTTTCTGAGCATACACCTTTGCCACAAACATGGCTTTGTATTTCTCAACACTGTCATCTGCAGCGTATTTGATCTTGTAGATCCATCTCGAACCTACCACTGATATGTTTTGAGGCCTTGGCACTACCTCCCAAACATCGTTTGCCATTATGGATTTGTACTCCTCTACCATCGCATCCAGCCAAACCTGATGTTGAGTTGCCTCCTGAAAGTTAGTAGGCTCCCCATCCTGAGCTACTAATGCCTAATATCTATCTGGCCGTTTTCGCTCCCTCTTACTATTCCTTGGCACACCGATGAAGTCATCTGCATCTCACAGAATCTAACAAAGTTCCCTGCTCGTTCTTCCTCTACCAGCAGGTGCTTCTGCTAGCTCCTCCTCATCCTGTGATTCTTCCGTTGGTTGAAGAGGTTTGACCAACGGTTCCTCTTTTCACTGCTCCTCCAAAGGCATTTCTCGAGATTTTCTGAAGGCCCTGTCCTCCATGAACTTCACTTCTCGTTGATCTACTACCTTCCTTCTCCCTAGAAAATAGATTTTGTATGCCTTAGTGTTCTCGCTATATCCCACTAGGTATCCTTTCTCTGCAGTTTGATCCAGCTTCTTCCTCTTTTTTTCAGTATGCAGCAATATGCTATGCTCCCAAATATCCTGAAATGACTTATTTCAGGCGTCTTCCCTGTGAAGACTTTCTCTGGAATAATCTTGCCCAATGCCTGATGAGGAGTTCTATTCTGCACATAGACTAATGTGTTGCATGCTTCTGCCCACAGGAATTTTGGCATATCCTGATCATACACCATGGCCCTCGCTGCTTCTACAATAGTCCTGTTCTTTCTTTTTGCTACTCCATTCTACTCTGGATTGTAAGGAGCTATCCACTCTCTTTTGATGCCCTCCTTAGCGCAAAAATCAGTGAAGTCCTTATCGACATACTCTCCACCATTATCTGAGCGCAAAACTTTTATTTTCTTCCCAGTGAGATTCTCCACCAGAGCCTTGAACTCTTTGAATCGACAGAAAACCTCGTCCTTGGTTTTTAGAAAATAAATCCAAGTTTTCCTTGAGTGGTCATCAATGAAGGTAAGGAAGTACTCGGCACCACTAGGAGCTTTAGTGGACATGGATCGGCACATATCTGAGTGTATCAATCCTAGTACACTCTTGGCCCTGTTTTTACTTCTAGGAAATGTTGCTTTGGCATACTTTCCTAGAGCACATCCTCTACATACATCATCTCGTTCCGTACTAAGATCCGGAACTCCTGTGACAGTGCTCCTGAGAATTCCCAGAGCCCCATGGTGCAAATGTCCCATTCTTTTGTGCCATAGTTCGTTCAAATCCTTGTCTCCATGACTACCTATTAGTGCCATTGGTGATTCTAGTTGTAGTCTGTACAACTTGTTACTTTTGATCCCGATCTGCACTTTCTTTTTCCAACTCGAGTGTTTGACGTATACTTTCTCCTTGATGAAGAAAACATCATAGCATTTGCCTTGAAGTTGTGATACGGAAAATAAGTTCATCCCCAATCCTGATACATGCAGCACATTGGTAGCACAGAACCGCTCTCATGTTTGAAAAACTATGGTACCCCTCCCTACTAGAGTACATTTTGCCTTGTTCCCCATGGTGATTTGAAATTTCATCTTCTCCTCCCGATAATCTGAGAAACATTCCCAGATTCCCATCATATGCCAAGAGGCCCCACTATTTATATGCCATACCTTTGATGATGCAAAGCTAGTCACACAAGCCACTTCTTCTTCCAACCTGGAAGCCAACATAGAGAAATCGAAATCACATTTTCTTTTTCTTATGCAATTTTTTGACAATCTATGCAAGTCTCTGGACGTAGATGCCTCTACATCATGGTCTCAACCCATAATTGATTTTCCCTTCCTGTCTCTGATTACTTGCTCTGATACCATGTGAAAATTCTATCGCTGCAACAACTGATTTATTTTACCTACTTATTTTCCAAAAAGTTATTTATGAAAATCCTTCAGTAAACATTAAAATAAATTCTGCTGCAGATATCACATCATAATACAGAAACGAACACATGCACAAGAATTAACACATCGACAAAAATATTTTGGGCAATCAGTCCTCGAAAAAATCCAATGTGGGAAAACCGATGCAGCAAGGGAGGATTTTATTATTTAGCAATTCCTCAGTATAATCGGGTGCCGAACTAGCTTACCCAACAGAGAGAAAATTCTTCAGCACTTCTCCTAGTCTCAGTGTCAGGCTAGCTGACCTCTGTGTAGCTCCCAGACCCTCTGCATCAGCTCCTACCTCTCTACGTCAACATCGAGCCTCTCTGCGTCACCCACGCAGGCCCTGCAATGACTACGCAATCTGTTGCTTTTGCGTCTGCCTCTCCAACCTCTGCGCTAGTCTTCTGGTGTTGTTCCCGACTCTCTATTACATACTTGCTACTTCCTGCTGCTCTCTAGACCACTAGTTCGAATTTCTCAGTTAACCCAGCTCCAGAAATCGAACTAGTTGGTCTCCCTCAGTGTGTTTTCCAACTGACCCTCAAGCCTCTTCTTATACTTTTCTCGTTGGTCCATCAACGGCCAAGATTAAATCTCTAATCAATGGCTTATATTAGATTTGGCTTGATCCATGACTTTTGGAACCTTCTGACCCAGTTTTATATTAACACCCATTAATATTTTATTTTTCCTAAGTTTAGACTTAGGAACTCCATTAAAAATATTAATTATTTTAATATCTCCCAAACCGGTTAAAATCTGCCCAAACCATTTCTGGGTCTTGGAGATCTCATGAGCTTTAGCCTCTCCACCAAGTTTCAAAGCTAGAACACATCCGATGCTACCCCAAATCAGCACCTATGGCTCTGCCTCTACCACTGGTGCATCCATACAGCAGCGCCCTCTGCATCTGTGTTGTTGTTGGTCCTTTCTGCCAACATTGCATCTGCACTACAACCTCTTCTCATCATGCTGCATCGTGTTATTGCTGACTACTACTGCATTGCAACATCACCCCCATTTCTGCTACTAAAATGGATTCTTTATCATTCCCATCTTTTCCCTTAAGTAATCAAACTTTGCTCTTCCAAGGGCCTTGGTGAGGATGTTTGCCACCTGTTCTCCTATAGGAGTGTAGCTCAACTGTACAACTCCTAGTTGGACACAGTGTCTGACGAAGTGACATCGAATATCAATATGCTTTGACCAATCATAAAACACTGGATTCTCAAAGAGCTTGATGCAACTCTGATTATCACACATGATCCTGGTCGCCTCCATCTTTCTTCTGAATAGGTTCACAAGCAATTTTCTAAGCCATATGGCCTCACACGAAGTTGTGCTCCCAACCACATATTTTGCCTCAGCTGAGCTTAGAGCCACGAATTTATGTTTCCTACTGCACCAAGAGGTCATTCCTGATCCAATGTTGAAACAGTACCTAGAGGTACTTTTTCGATCCACTGAACTTCCTGCCCAATCTGCATCAGTAAATCCACTCAATCTGATATCCTTACTCCTGGTGTACAAGAGTCCATAACTGACTGTTCTTTGTAAATACCTGAGAACATGTTTGGTTGTTGCCCAGTGAGCCCTCTTCGGCTCCACCATGAACTAATTGAGGGTGTTGACAGCATAGCAAATGTCTGGCGTGGTATTGAACAGATATATTAGGGACCCTATGAGATGCCTGTATATGGTTGGATTAACATCCTTGTCTTCCAATGCATCAATCTTCTTCCAGTTGGTGATCATTGGAGTAGCCATGGGTCTACATTCTTCCATCCTGAATCTCTTCAGGATTTCTGTAGCATATCTCCCTCACCCAAGGAAGATCTCCCCCTTTTGCTGCCAAACTTCCAACCCCAAGAAATAATGCATTTGTCCCAAATCCTTCATGTCGAATTTCGTGGCTAGATTCTTCTTGCAGTCCCCGATGAACCTGGATTATCCTATCAGGAAGAGATCATCCACATATAATACTAAGATTAGAGGCTCATTCTCTACAACCAGATAGTAGAGATTTGGATCTGCGTCACTCTTGACAAATCCCATTTTCTGCAAGTAGCCATTGATTCGACCATACCATGCTCTAGGTGCATGTTTCAGTCCATACAAGGCTTTCTTCAATCTGCACACATGAGACTTCTTCTCATGTGTCTCAAAGCCCTCTAGTTGTTCAATGTATACCTCTTCTTCTATCACTCTGTTCAGAAATGTTGTTTTGACATCCATCTGATGAATCTCCCATCCCATTTGTGCTGCAAGAGATATCACGGTTCTAATAGATGTATACCTGGGTACCAGGGCGAAGGTCTCTTCGTAGTCAATTCCTTCCTTCTAAGCATACCCCTTAGCCACAAACCTGGCTTTGTATTTCTCAACACTATCGTCTGCAGCGTATTTGATTTTGTAGATCCATCTCGAACCTACCACTGATCTGTCTTGAGGCCTTAGCACTACCTCCCCGACATCGTTCACCATTATGGAGTTGTACTCCTCTACCATCGCATCCAGCCAAACCTGATGTTGAGCTACCTTCTAAAAACTAGCAGGCTCCTCATCCTGAGCTACTAATGTCTGATATCTATCTCGCTCTTTTCGCTCCCTTTTATTGTTCCTTGGTGCATCGATGAAGTCTTCTGCATCTTGCAGAATCTGACGAAGTTCCCTGCTCGTTCTTCCTCTGCTAGCAGGTGCTTCTGTTAGCTCCTCCTCATCCTGTGATTCTTCCTGACCGAAGAATTCTTTTCTTCCTTTGGTTGAAGAGGTTTGACCAACAATTCCTCTTTTGACTACTCCTCGGAAAGCATTTCTCGAGATTTTCTGAAAGCCTTGTCCTCCATGAACTTCACATCTCATCGAACTACTACCTTCCTACTCCCTAGAAGATAGATTCTGTATGCCTTAGCGTTCTCGTTATATCCCACTAGATATCCTTTCTCTGCAGCTTGATCCAGCTTCTTCCTCTTTTCCTCGGGTATTCGCCAATATGTTAAGCTCCCAAATATCCTGAAATAACTGACTTCAGGTGTCTTTCCTGTGAAGTCTTTCTCTGGAGTAATCTTACCCAATGCCCGATGAGGAGTTCTACTCTGAACATTGACTGATGTGTTGCATGCTTCTGCCCACAGGAATTTTGGCATATCCTGATCATACATCATGGCCCTAGAAGCTTCTACAATAGTCATGTTCTTTCTTTCTGCTACTCCATTCTACTCGGAATTGTAAGGAGTTGTCCACTCTCTTCTGATGCCCTCCTTAGCGCAAAAATCAGTGAAGTCCTTAACGACATACTCTCCACCATTATCTGAACGCAAAACTCTTATTTTCTTCCCAGTCAGATTCTCCACCAAAGCCTTGAACTTTTTGAATCAACAAAAAACCTCGTTGTTGGTTTTCAGAAAATAAATCCAAGTTTTCCTTGAGTGGTCATCAATGAAGGTAAAGGAAGTACTCGGCACCACTAAGAGCTTTAGTGGACATGGATCCGCAGATATCTGAGTGTATCAATCCTAGTACAATCTTGGCCCTATTTTTACTTCTAGGAAATGTTGTTTTGGCATACTTTCCTAGAGCACGTCCTCTACATACATCATCTCGTTTCGTACTAAGATCTAAAACTCCTGTTACAGTGCTCCTGAGAATTCTCAGAGCCCCATGGTGCAAATGTTCAAATCCTTTGTGCTATAGTTCGTTCAAATCCTTGTCTCCATGACTGCCTATTAGTGCCATTGGTGATTCTAGTTGTAGTTTGTACAACCTGTTACTTTTGATCCCGATCTGCACTTTCTTTTTCCAGCTCAAGTGTTTGACGTATACTTTCTCCTTGATGAAGAAAACGTCATAGCCTTTGCCTTGAAGTTGCGACACGAAAAGTAAGTTCATCCCCAATCCTGGTACATGCAGCCCATTGGTAGCACTGAACCGCTCTCCCATTTCTGTTTGAAAAACTATGGTATGTTGATTTGGGGTAGCATCGAATGTGCTCTAGCCATGAAAATTGGTGGAGAGGCTAAAGCACATGAGATCTCCAAGACACGGAAATGGTTTGGGCGGATTCTAAATGGTTTGGGAGATATTAAAATAATTAATATTTTTAATGGAGTTCCTAAATCTAAACTTAGAAAAATAAAATATTAATGGGTATTAATATAAATCTGGGTTAGAAGGTTCCAAAAGTCATGGATCAAGCCAAATCTAATCTTAACTATTGATTAGAGATTTAATCTCGGCCGTTGAAGGACCAACAGGAAAAGTATAAGAGGAGGCTTGAGAGTCAGTTGGAGAATACACCAAAGTGATCAATCATTCATTTTGCTAGAGCGGGGTTGCTAAGCAAAAGTGAATCAGTGATCAGTAGCAAGGGGCAATGAGTACGAGGCAGAGAGGCAGGGACAATACTGGGAGACCAGCACAAAAGACAAGAGAGTGAGAGCAGTAGCCAGTCCAGGCTACGCAGAGCCCAGCAGAGGTAGCACAAAGCCCAGAGAGACTGCGTCATCCACGCAGAGGGCAAAGGGAGTGACACAGAGGCTCCCAGAGGCTGCGTAGTACCTCAAAGGGCTGACACAGGTCAGTGGGAGGCTGACACAGTGGCCAGAAAGGCCAGCGCTGAGCTTCAGTTGTGCCGGAGAGGGTTTCGTGGGACAGGTTTTCTGAATACCTGTTTTCAGATATAGAGGTATTGTTGCCGTGTAATTTTCTCTATTGGGTGAGCTAGTTTAGGCACTCAGTTGTACTCAGATAGACTGCATAATAATAAAACCCTTTGAATAGTTGCACTGGTTTTTCCGCATTGGGTTTTTCCAGGGACATTGGTCCGAAAATAATGGTGTCACTTGTGTGCTTGTTTTCTTTCAGTTGATGATCTATAGATGTTGTGACTATATTGTGTTTATTTCGGTATTTAATGTATTAAATAACTTGTTCGATTTTAAACAAGTAGAAGAAATAAACCAGCAGAATACAAATAAATTTTCTAATGGGTAGACTTAGAAAATTCAACATGGTACCCCTCCCTACTGGAGTACACTTTGCCTTGTTCCCCATGGTGATCTGAAAGTTCATCTTTTCCTCCTGATAATCTGAGAAACATTCCTGGATTCCCATCATATGCCAAGAAGCTCCATTGTCTATATACCATACCTCTGATGATGCAGAGCTAGTCACACAAGCCTCTTCTTCCAACCTAGAAGCCAACATAGAGAAATTGAAATCACTTTCTCTTATGCAATTTTCTGAAAATCTGTGCGAGTCTCCTGACATAGATGCCTCTACATCATGGTCTTGACCCATAATTGATTTTCCCTTCCTGTCTCTGATTACTGGCTCCAATACCATGTGAAAATTCTATCTCTACAACAACTGATTTATTTTACCTACTTATTTCCCAATAAGTTATTTATGAAAATCATTCAGTAAACATTAAAATAAATTCTGCTGCAGATACCACACCATAATATAGAAACAAACATATGCACAAGAATCAACACATCGACACAGGTATTTTGGACAACAATCCCTGAAAAAACCCAATGTGGGAAAATCGGTGCAGCAAGGGAGGATTTTATTATTCAGCAATTCTTCAATACAAGTGGGTGCCAAACTAGCTTACCCAACAGAGAGAAAATTCTCCAGCACTTCTCCCAATCTCAGCGTCAGGCTAGCTGACCTCTGCATAGCTTCCAGCTCCTCTGCCTCAGCTCCTTCCTCTCTGCGTCAACACTGGGCCTCTCTGCTTCACCCACGCAGGCCCTCCAATGACTGCGCAATCTGCTGCCTCTGTGTCTGCTTCTCCAACCTTTGCACTGGTCTTCTAGTGTTGTTCCCGACTCTCTGTTACGTACTTGTTGCTTCCTGCTACTCTCCAGACCACTAGTTTGAATTTCTCAGCTAACCCCGATCCAGAAATCGAACTTACTGGTCTTCCTCAGTGTATTCTCCAACTAACCCTCAAGCCTCTTCTTATACTTTTCCCGTTGGTCCTTCAACGACCGAGATTAAATCTCTAATCAACTGTTAAGATTAGATTTGGCTTGATCCATGACTTTTGGAACCTTCTAACCCAGTTTTATATTAATACCCATTAATATTTTATTTTTCCTAAGTTTAGACTTAGGAACTCCATTAAAAATATTCATTATTTTTATATCTCCCAAACCAGGTACAATCTGTCCAAACCATTTATGGGTCTAAGAGATCTCATGTGCTTTAGCCTCTCCACCAATTTTCATGGCTAGAGTACATCCGTTGCTAACCCAAATCAACAATATTGTTATTTTTAGCAGGGGCCTTCATGTCATTTTTTATCAAATATTGCAACTCAATAAAAATCAAGTCCAATGAATATAGTTTCATGGCCATGCAAGGATTTTCTATTTTTAGGAATGCCTATTTTTTAGTGTGCTATATTTAGCAAGGTTCCCCTAGCAATTCTAGACATTTTCTATTATTTCTCTTTCGGGAGGGTTTGCTATTTTAGCATGACTATTTATAACAGAGTAACATGTGTCAATTCTAAGTGATGACACATGACAGCGTGTGGGATTGACAAGTGGAAAGATCTAGATGCATGAATGAGACAAGAATGATGTGCTAGGCACTTGAATTTGAATGGGAGTGTCCTAGATTTAACTAGAGCGCTTGCATCAATTGACTGAAAACCACTAGGACATGCCTGGATTTAGGATTGAATTGGCACTTTCTTGGAGTTAACTAGATTGCAAGCATGTGTGGAGGAGTTAACGAGGTAGTTAGTTTGAGTTAACTAGATGCATGCATCAGTTAACTAGGACACCTTGTTCAGTGGACAAGAGAAAGGGCACTTCATATTAGTTAAACTTAAAGTATCTTCACCTGACTGAGTGCATGCATTCTCTCTCTTCACTTCATATTAATTCATTTCAAGCGCATCTCAAGAAGACCCAAGTGCATGACCATCCTACACCCTTTATTCATCAACTGATAGAAAGTAACTCCACTCAAACTAACTCAAGACTTCACCTCACCTTGTGAATACTCAACAATCCTCCAGTTCAACTCAAAGAACTTGGACACTTCACTCGACATTTCACTTAGTCAACAAAGCAGGAGTTGATTCTCTTCTATTCATTAACAATTCAACAATGAATATCTCCACTTGAGCCAAGAGAATGAATCTCCTCTCTTCCCTCTATCATCCATTCATCAATGTGCATGAGGGAGGAGGTTCACTTAGATCAGGCATAAATCCACATCAGTTGGAGGTCGAATCCTCTTCACCTCACTTAATGCATTAATGTGCATGGATTTGGAAGCATTCATGTAAGGATAATTCAACTTTACATTTTGGTAAAAGGACGTCTCTCTTGTTGAGGGTGGGATTTTCTTCTTCAATGGAAATAGCATTCTCTTTTCATCCTTTGTCTTCTATTCTTTTCTAGCTTCGATACTTTATGCAGGGATTATTGTTGGACTAGTTTTGTACTCTATCTTATGGTGCAATCAATCTAATGTAGAATAAAACTTGACTATGCTTCTTTCCGGCTCTTAGAGTTTGTTGGTACTTTGTCTCTGCTCAAGCACATCAATCAACCACAAGTGAAGCACTGTGGCATGAAGCTTGGCAAAGATGTGTCTGGTAATTGTTTGAATCTGAGTTGATTTGAAGATCAAATGAATAATATGGTGGGCCTAATGCTTAGGTAAGCCAAAAGGAACAACATGATTAAATAATCAACATGTGATAATCAAGTGAGTGAATACCCTGCTTGAGGAACTCATCGTGAAAGCCTTCCTCATCTATAGCCCCACTAGTGCTCATAATTGTTAGCTTTTGTAGCTCAGGCAAGTGTTCTAGTCTCGAGAGGTGTCATTGAGACTAGAGACACAAAGGAGTTAATTATCTCCAAGCCCATGTATTTTCTCCTAAGGTTCACCTAGGAAAAATATCTTAATTAAGTCAATTAGTGATTTTTTAAATATTTCCTAACTTAGGAAAAGTGAATAATTAATTGATATTAATTGGCATAAGGTCGATTTTCCTCTACAAGCTTATAGAAAGTTTCTAAGACGATCTAATCAATTGATTAGATCAAGTGAACTTCTAATCGTGACCATTCTCGTGAATGGGAGATTATAAAGGAGATCAATGCGTAGCTTTGGAGATCAAATCATACAGATATTCGAGTGGGTGATTTTCAAAAGGCACTAGAGGGTTTCAACAGTAGTGATTGAGCAAAGATTTTCAGGGGATTCTTGCTATCAGTGTTTTTTGCAAAAAGCTGAGTTTTTCCCAGTGAGGCCGTGAGTTTCAGGAGGAGGCCAAATTTCCCAGTGTATTCGCAAGAGGAGGCCAAGATTAGGCAATGCGAGTCTTCTAGAGATCAAATCAAGTTTTCCAGCGCCAGTGTAAGTTCACCAAAATCTAGTGCGAATTTGTTGGAGGCCATTCAAATCTTCCAGAAGGCAAATAAAGTTTGTCGAAAGTCAATGTGAATTGCCATGAAGAGCTAGTGTGAATTGCCATAAACTAGTGCATGTTGTTGGACGTAGTGTGAATTACAAAAAAGAGAAGTTGTGGGGTTTTCCACATTAGCAGAAGTAAAGAAATTTCTAAAGCTTTCACAGTGAGAGGCAAGCAGTGGTAATTTCTCAATAGCAATTTATTGGATAAAGATTAATAATAAAGCCCTTAAATCTTAAAATTGGTTTTCCCCACATTGGGGTTTTTCTAGGGATGTTTTGTCCAAAGATACTACTGTAAATTGTGTGATTGGTTTCTTGCATATTTTCCTGCATTTCAGTTTGTGATTGGTGTTGTTTATGTTGTTATTCATTACTTCTAGTAAAAGAATTAATTTGTCATAAATAAGTGATAAGAAATAATTAACTAGTTAATAGCACCTTCTGGGTAACCAAAATTTCACATGGTATCAAAGCAGATCAAGGTAGATTAGAGCAAAATCGAGATGCTAAGGTTATAGGTGAACTAAGCAAGAGGGTTTCAAAGGAGAAATCAAGGATTTATCACACAAATTTTCTCTTTAGATTTATTGTTCGAGGGTGGCTTCAACTAGATTGAGAGATTAGGACAGACTTGATGGTGCATCAAAACTTTGGTGTCTAGAAATCTAGAATCTTACTATTGTTGGAGGAGCATGACTGAAGGAATATTCTATAGCGGTTGTAGTTGTACCAACAGATCCGATGCAATTGGTAGTTTACTAGAAGGAGAATACCAAAGCTAGGTGTATTATCCAAGATGGGGTTAAAGATTGCATCGTTCCCCATATCGCAGAATTGGATACAATTAAGAAGATGTGGGATGCCATCATGAAACTATTCTAGAATGCTACTGTAAATAGGAATTTTCTCCTTGGAGAAAAGGTAAGAAACACCAGGATGAACAAAAAAGAAGGCATAGTCAGTTACCTAACCAAGATCAGACTTGTCAAGGACAAGTTAGTAGCTTTCAGAGAAAAGATAGATGATGATGAGCTCATGAGAACTGCCTTAAATGGGTTCTCAAAGCAGTGGGATGTGTTTGTCAAAGTGATTAATGGACGACATGACCTACCTGACTGGGATCATTTATGGAGCAATTTCACTCAAGAGGAGCTTAGATTGAGTATTGCCAATGGCAACAGTAGTAGAACCTAGAAACATGAGGAGGACGAGAATGTCGATGTAGCAGCAAAGGGCAAAGCCAAGAAGGACTCAAGTAAAGGGCCTAACTCCAAGGGAGAGAAGAATAAAAAGGACTTCAGTAAAATCAAGTGTTTTGGATGTGGTCGACATGGTCACTATGTCAGTCAATGTCCAAATAGAAAGAAGGGCGACAAGAAGAAGAAGAAGCAGACAACAGCTTCAGCAAATATTGATGATAACTTTCAAGACTTGAAAATGAGTACGCTCTCATAGCTTGCTTATATATCACTACCGTTGATTTCTGGTAGCATCAGATGTGCTCTAAGTCTCAAAATTTGCAGGGAGGCTTGCACACATGCATTCCACAATACCCATAAATCGTTTTGGGAAATTCCACTCGGAGACAGCTTTATTAAAATAATTAATTATTTTTAATGGGCCCCTAAGTCTAAACTTAGGAAATTAAAATAATTAAAGGGTATTAATCTAACTGTAGGTGAAACTTCTAGAAGAAGACGAAGATCGAGTCCAAATGATCTGAGCCATTCATTAGAATCTAATATGGGTCATCGGTTCTCAACTGGAGGATTATAAGAAGGACTTCGATGGGCATTAAGAAGACACACCAGGTAGATACTCAGTTACCCGAGTAAGATCGATTTTCTCACTGGTCGAAGTTCAGCAAGAGTAGATCAATTCAGAGGGAGAGTTGCAGGTGAGGAGGAGAGAGAGGGTAGCAGCATCAGTAGGAGGCGTAGGAGCAGAAGACGTAGAGCAGAGAAGGGGCAGCACAGAGGCTGTGACGCAGTCCCTACGCAGAATCTGACGCAATGAGACACAGAGGGGGCAGCAAGTCCTCTCCTGGATCAGAAACTCGCTGAGAAATGTGAGAGAATTGTCAGTAAAATTCTCACAGAGATTCCTCTTCTATTCTGTTGGTTGTATCTTGTACATGAGATTTTTATTGAAGATTAATAAAGAAACCCTCATTTGTTGCACTAGTTTTCCCGCATTGGGTTTTTCCAAGGACAATTGCCCAAAAATAATTGTCATTGTGATTATACTTGTGCTAGTATTTTTGCTTGCATTTACTTTCCACAATATTTTAGCTGCAATAGATTTTCTTTCGATATTTGTCGTAGAAACAGTGTGAATAACTTATTTCTAAATTAATAAGTAGAAGAAATACTATCAGTCACTGCAGTTGGATTTCTATTTAGAAATTTTCACATAGTATCAGAGTTGAGATAAGCAGAAGTGCAGACCAGAAGAGCCAGCATTGGAGAGAAGGAGAATTCAAAATTACTGCATAGGCAGAAAATCGAATCCCTAGAGGAATTGCGCAATCCAGTCTAGAAGGGGCAAATTTTTCATAAGAAAATCTTTCTCTGAGTGAGTCAACAGAGAGGAAGATTTCCAGGTTGAAGTTGCCAGTGACAGAGGGAGCAACACAAAGCAATCTTTAGGTGAAGACACAATCTTTTCTGCAGCTGTTGTTGGGGCAGAAAAGCATCAAAGATCGATGGGAAAATAGCACAAAGAAGGATGGAAAATCAAGATGCCTAGGGATTATCTTCTAGATTAGAAGAAGAATCCATGTGTTTTTCAAGTTCAGGATCAGCAGATGTTTGGTACATTGGTAGCGAGGCATCAGCCAATATGATTGGAGTACAAGAGTATTTTTTGAGCTATCACGAAGAGAAAATGGACTTCTAGATTACTATGGGGAACAAAACAAAGTGTACTCCAGTAGGGAGAGGCACCATAACATTTCAGATAGAAGCAGGAACTAGCATCCAAGCCACTAATGTTCTGCATGTGCCTGATTTAGGAATGAATCTGATTTCACTGTCCCAATTACAGGACAAGGGATATGATGTATACTTCATTGGAAAGAAAGTATATGTCAAACATCCAAACTGGAAGAAGAAGAGACAAATTGGAGCTCGAAGCAACAGACTGTATAGATTGTAGCTCGAGTGTCCAATGGCACTAATAGACAACAATCTTAATGGTGAAAAGGAATTGAATGAGCTATAGCACAAGCGAATGGGACACTTACACCATGGAGCACTGAGGATGCTCAAAGAGATTGTTACAGGAGTTCTAGTCCTTAGTACTGAGCATGATGATATATGCAAAGGATGTGTACTAGGGAAGTACGCTAAAGCATCTTTTTCCAGGAGTAAAAACAGAGTCGTATGTTTATTGGGATTTATACACTCAGATATCTGTGGTCCAATGTCCACAAGAGCTCTTAGTGGTGGCAAATAATTTGTCACCTTTATTGATGATCACTCTAGAAAAACCCGGATCTATTTCTTAAAGTCTTTGATCAGTTCAGAGAGTTTAAGGCTCTCGTTGAGAACATGACAAAGAAAAAGATAAAGGTGTTGCGTTTAGATAACGGTGGAGAATATATAGACAAAGACTTCAGATATTTTTGCACAAAGGAGGGCATCAAAAGAGAATGGATAGCTCCATAAAATCCAGAACAGAATGGAGTAGCATAGCGTAAGAATAGAACTATTGTTGGGGCGGCAAAGGCTATGTTGTATGATCAGGATTTTCCTAGATCCTTATGGGTAGAGGCTTGGAACACAACGGTGTATATCCAGAATAGAACTCCTCACAGAGCATTGGGGAAGAAAACGCCCGAAGGTGTCTTCACAGGGAAGAAGCCGAAAGTGAGTGATCTTAGAATATTCGGAAGTGTGGCATATTGTCACATTCCAGATGAGAAGCGTAGTAAACTGGATCAGACTGCAGAAAAGGGGTACCTCGTAGGATATAGAGAGACCTCGAAGGCATACAGAATCTACATTCCTAGCAGTAGGAAGATTGTAGTAAGATGGGATGCGAAGTTCATGGAGGATAGAGCTTTCAGGAAATCCCACGAGATGTCAGCAGAAGGTCAGTTAGTAAATGTTCCTTTAGTCCAACAGCAGTAGGGGCAGCAAGGACAAGCAAGACGACAGACACCGGGAACGAGCACAGTGACCAGCACCAATATTTCCTAAGAAGAAGGAAACCAAAGTAGTTCTCAGCAAGTGGAACAGCAAGAACAGGAGGGGGATTTGATCAAGCCTCCCACCACTAGTGGCAAAACTAGCAGAGAAGTATGAAAGACATTGAGGGACACAGAGGAGTTTGTCAGAGCTCCTAGAACCAAGAAGAGGCAGCGTAGACAACATGACAGGTACATAGCCTTGGTAGCACAGATTGACGAACCCTCTAGCTTTCAGGAAGTTGTACAACACCAAGTATGGGGGGATGCCATGGTAGAAGAGTATAGTTCTATCATGACGAATGATGTCTAGGAAGTAGTACCTAGACCAGAGGATAGATTAGTTGTAGGATCAAGATGGATCTACAAGATCAAGTATGCTACAAAGGGTCGTATAGAGAAGTACAAGGCTAGGTTCATGGCAAAGGGGTATGCACAAAAAGAAGGATGAGACTATGAGGAGATATTCGCCCCAGTAGCCAGATATACCTCTATCAGATCCGTTATATCCCTAGCAGCTCAGATGGGATGGGAGATTCACCAAATGGATGTCAAGACAGCATTCTTGAACGGGGTGATAGAGGAAGAGGTGTATATAGAACAGCCTGAAGGCTTTGAAACTCATGAAAAGAGAACTCATGTATGTAGGTTAAAGAAAATCTTGTATGGGCTCAAGCAGGCACCCAAAGCATGGTATGCTCGAATTGATAGTTACTTGCAGCAGTTGGGATTCGTCAAGAGTGATGTTGATCCCAATCTTTACTATCTAATGATGGAGAATGAGCCACTTATTCTGGTATTATATGTGGATGACTTGTTTCTAACAGGGTCATCTAGGCTCATAAAGGACTGCAAGAAGAATCTTGAAGCAGAATTCGACATGAAGGATATGGGATTGATGCATTATTTTCTAGGGTTGGAAGTTTGGCAGAAGAATGGGGAGATCTTCGTTGGGCAAGGAAGATATGTTACAGAGGTTCTGAAGTGTTAAGTTATGGTATGTTCTATGCTTATAACAGTTTACTTCTTTTTCTTATTATATTCCACCGATTAGCAATCACATGTACATAAAGTAAAGTGCAGATAGAACATTAAACGATCG
>APFE031272324.1:33706-50921 GCA_000404065.3 Pinus taeda | reverse complement strand
TTTCCCTCCTGGAAACCCTTCTGCCAATGTCGAGATGCCCCTCTCCAATCGTCTGTGCAACTGCAACACTGATCTGGATTCCTTGGCTATAAATCCACTTCGGCATCAACTCCCTCTACCTTGGCCTTGCCTTGTAGGTAATGTTCTAACTACAGTACCCCACCAGCTCCACTCTACAACTTACCCACAGCCTCCTAAATCCCAGCAAACTAAAGGTTAGAGCTTCTAAGCTCTGCGCAATCTCGGCACCGGCAAACCAGCCTCCTCAGCCAACTGCGTCCGCCCTCCTGGCCTCTCTGTGGCTCTACGTGAGCTTGCCTTTGCCTCCCTCAGCCTCTACGCTGCTTCTTCCTAGCTCAATCTTGATGACACAGACACTGCATCACCCCTTCCTTGCTGCTACTCTGCTAGGAACAACTTCTATCGCTCGAGACAGCTTTTTTCTGTTGTTGTTGCTCTGTTCGGTTGATGTCCTCAGTTCTCCTGTGATCTGCAACCACGCTCTGATACCATGTTGGAATTTCTAAGTCTAACACGTTAGGAACCCTTCATGCACTTTACTGATTTATTCCTACCTACTTGTTCTGTTAATTAACAAGTTATTTACAATGTAAATACTGGAAATAAATAAAAGTACATGTTCAACACATTACAGATCATCAATTGAAGGAAATAGAAACAAGCACACAAGTGACACCATTGTTTTTGGACTAATGTCCCCAGAAAAACCCAATGCGAGAAAACTGGTGCAGCTATCTCAGGGTTTGATTTATTAAGCAGTTTCAGAATACAATCTAGGTGACAATTCTAGCTACCCAACAGAGAAAAATCTAGGTAGTAGTACCTCTCTACTCGGAAGCAGATATTCCGGCTGAAACCCCAGATAAACACTCTGGCAGCTCCACAGCTCCAATCTGCCCCACTAAACCCCGACGTCAGCCTCTTTCTGGCCCAGCGTTAGCCCAACGTCACTCTGGCTTAGCCTGCGTCAGCCTCTAGAGGCACTGCGTCAATCCTCTGGCCCTCTGCATCATCCACGCTGGCCCTTTGAGGCACTGCGCAGCTCCTAGCTACTTCTGCATGAACCCTGGCTGGCCCTACATGAACCCTTGGCTGCTTCTGCGTCCCTCTCTCCAGCTATTGCACTGATCCTCCTGATGCCATCTCTTCCTCTCTGCTTCTATATTCATTGCCCCTCAACTGCAACTTTAATCACTCTCTCAACTTTCTCAGCAAACCCAGCCCCAGAAAGTCGAAATCTTGATCTCTTGGTGTGTTCTCCAAGTGACCCTCAAGCCTTCTCTTATACTTTTTTTGTTGACAAATCAACAACCGAGATTAAGTCCCTAATCAACGGCTAAGATTAGATCTGGCTTGATCCATGACTTTTGGACCATTCTAACACAATTTTATATTAATTCACATTAATATTTTAATTTCCCTAAGTTTAGACTTAGGGACTCCATTAAAAATATTAATTATTTTAATATCTCCAAAACTGTTTAGAATCTGCCTAAACCCTTTCTGGGTATTGGAGATCTCATGTGCCTTAGCCTCTCCACCAATTTTCATGGCTAGAGCACATCCGATGCTACCCCAAATCAACAAAGGGCACAAGTTGAAGAACCCTCTAGCTTTCAGGAAGTCGTACAACACCAAGTATGGGTGGATGCCATGGTAGAAGAGTATAGTTCTATCATGACGAATGATGTATGGGAAGTGGTATCTAGGCCAACAGATAGATCAGTTGTAGGATCAAGATGGATCTGCAAGATCAAGTATGTTGCAGATGGCAGTATAGAGAAGTACAAGGCTAGGTTCGTAGCAAAGGGGTATGCACAAAAAGAAGGAATAGACTATAAAGAGACCTTCGCCCCAATAGCTAGATATACCTCTCTCAGATCCGTTATATGCCTAACAGCACAGATGGGATGGGAGATTCACCAAATGGATGTGAAGACAACATTCTTGAATGGGGTGATAGAAGAAGAGGTGTATATAGCACAGCGCGAAGGCTTCGAAACTCATGAGAAGAGAACTCATGTATGTAGTTTAAAGAAAGCCCTGTATGGGCTCAAGCAAGCACCTAGCGCATGGTATGGTTGGATTGGTAGTTACTTGTAGCAGTTAGGATTCATCAAGAGTGATGTTGATCCCAATCTCTACTATCTAATGGTGGAGAATGAGCCACTTATTCTGCTGTTATATGTGGATGACTTGTTTCTAACAGGGTCATCCAGGCTCATAAACGACTATAAGAAGAATCTTGAAGCAGAATTCGACATGAAGGATATGGGATTGATACATTATTTTCTAGGGTTGGAAGTATGGTAGAAGGATGGGGAGATCTTTCTTGGACAAGGAAGATAGGTTACAGAGATTCTGAAGAGATTCAGAATGTAGAATTGTCAGCCCATGGCCACGCCCATGATCATCAACTGAAAAAAAATAGATGCATCCAAAGACAAGGAGGTGGACCCCACCTTGTACAAATAACTCATTGGGTTGCTCATGTATCTGGTCAACACTAGGCTAGACACTTTCTTTGTTGTCAACACCCTTAGTCAGTTCATGGTGGAATCGAAAATGGTGCATTGGGCAGTGGCTAGGCACATTCTTATATATGTGCGTGGAACAGCAGGATATGGGTTAAAATACACCCGAGGAGATGACGTCAGATTGAATGGATTCACAGATGCAGATTGGGCAAGTAGTTCAGTAGACCAGAAAAGTACCTCTAGGTATTGCTTCAGAGTTGGATCAAGAATGATCTCTTGGTGCAACAGGGAGCAGAAGTCGGTAGCTGGAATGATCTCTTGGTTCAGCAGGAAGCAGAAGTCGATAGCTCTAAGCCCAGTAGAAGCAGAATATGGCGGCTAGCACAACTACATGCGAAGCTATATGGCTTAGAAAACTGCTTGTAAGTTTGTTCAAGAAAAGGATGGAGGCGACCAGTATTTTCTGCGATAATCAAAGTTGTATTAAACTCTCTGAGAATCCAGTATTTCACGATCGGTTGAAACACATTGATATCACATGTCATTTTATCAACGACTGTGTTCAATGTGGGGCAGTACAGTTGCAGTATGTCTCCACAAGAAATCAGGTAGCAGACGTACTCACAAAAGCTCTAGGAAGAGCTAAGTTCATCCAGTTCAAGGAACAGATGGGTATCGTAGAGAATTTGTTTCAGTAGCAGAAACAGATGGTTTCTCAGTTGCAGTGGCAGAAAGTTGCAGTACAAATGCAGTGTTGGCAATGGCAGAATCAACAGCAATACGGATGCAGCATTTACACAGTAGTTGGTGGGCAGTGATGTCAGACATTAGCAACACAGAGGGAGATGTTACAGAATAGGATAATGTTTCAATAGGATGCATTGCTAGAGCACATTCCTCACTAAGAGGGAGTGTTGATTTTTGGTAGCATCGGATGTGCTCTAAGTCTCAAAATTTGCAGGGAGGCTTGGACACATGTATTCCACAATACCTAAAAATCGTTTTGGGAAATTCCATCTGGAGATAGTTTTATTAAAATAATTAATTATTTTTAATGGGACACTAATTCTAAACTTACGAAATTAAAATAATTAAAGGGTATTAATCTAACTGTGGGTGAAACTTCTAGAAGAAGACGAAGATTGAGTCCAAATGATCTGAACCATTGATTACAATCTAATTTGGGTCGTTGGTTCTCAACTAGAGGATTATAAGAAGGCCTTTGATGGGCATTTAGAAGACACACTAGGCAGATACTCAGTTACCCGAGTAAAATCGATTTTCTCACTAGTCGAAGTTTGGCAAGAGGAAATCGATTCAAAGGGAAACTTGTAAGTGAGGACGACAGAGGGTAGCAACATCAGTCGGGAGTGCAAGAACCAATGTTGATAATATCGGTATCGGGAAAATATCGGTGAGGGTCCAGAAAATATCTTATCGGCAATATCGGCGAAAATATCGGCAATATCGGCGAAAATATCGCCAAATATCGGCAAGCATAAAAAATAAAATTTTTAAATTTTTAAATATAGCAGTTATTTTGCCGATATTTTTAAAATATCGTGATATTTTGCTGATATTTTCCGACATTTGCCGATATTTTGAAAATATCGCGATATTTTCTCAGCGATATATCGTTTTGCCGAAAATATCGCCGATATTATCAACAGTGGCAAGAACAGAAGACACTAGGGCAGAGAAGGGACAGTGCAGAAGTTGTGACGTAGAAGGGATAGTGCAAAGGCTGACAATGGGACTGCGTAGTCTGTTGATTTGGGGTAGCATCAAACGTGCTCTAGCCATGAAATTTGGTGGAGAGGTTGGGGAACATGAGATCTCCAATACCCAGAAAGGGTTTGGGCAGATTCTAAACAGTTTAGGAGATATTAAAATAATTAATATTTTTAATGGAGTCCCTAAGTCTAAACTTAGCGAAAATAAAATATTAATGTGGATTAATATGAAACTATGTTAGAATGGTCCAAAAGACATGGATCAAGCCAAATCTAATCTTAGCCGTTGATTAGGGACTTAATCTCAGCCGTTGATATGTCAACAGGAAAAGTATAAGAGGAGGCTTGAGGGTCACTTAGAAAATACACCAGAGTGATCAGTCATTCTATTCTCTAAAGCGAGGTTTGCTAAGAGAGATAGGATTAGTGATCAAGAGTTGCAGCTGAGGGACATTGAGTACAGAAGAACAGAGAGGCAGAGATAGTGTCGAGAGAGCAGCACAGTAGCCGGGGAGAGGGATACAGAGCCAGCCAGGGCTCACGCAGGGCCATGCAAAGGCAGCCGAGAGTTGCGCAGAGCCTCAAAGAGGCTAGCATTGCTGACACAGAGGGCCGGAAGGCTAATGCAGGGCCTCCTAAGGCAGACGCAGACCCATTCAAGGTGACGCAGGGCCAGCGCTAGGCAGAGAGAGGCTAACATAGTCTAGAAAGGGCAGACGTTGGGGTTTTTGGGGCAGATTGGTGCTGAGGAGCTGCCGGAAGAATTATCCGAGATTTCAGCAGGGAGATTTGTCTCAAACTGAGAGTTATTACTGCCAAGGAAATTCTCTGTTGGGTAGGCCAGTTTCGGCACCCATATTGTACTCTGATATTGCTTAATAAGAAAACCCTCAGATAGCTACACTGGTTTTCCCACATTGGGTTTTTCGGGGAGATTGGTCCAAAAATAATGATGTCATATGGTGTGATTGTTTCTGTTTCCTTCAGTTGTTGATCTGTACTATGTTGAGCATGCACTAGTGTTTCTTTTCAGTATTTACATTGTAAATAACTTGTTAAGTAGCATAACAAGTAGGTAGGAATAAATCAGATAAAGTGCATGGAGGGTTTCTAACTAAGTAGACTTAGAAACTTCAACACAGTCCTCACACAAAAGTTGATGCAGTGAGACGCAAAGGGGGTAGCAGGTCCTCTCCCGGATCAGAATCTCTCCAAGAAGTGTGAGAGAACTGTCAGTAAATTTCTCCAAGAGATTTCTCTTCTATTTTGCTGGTTGTATTTTCTACATGACATTTTTGCTGAAGATTAATAAAGAAACCCTCATTTGCTACACCGGCTTTCCCGCATTGGATTTTTCCAGGGACAATTGTCCAAAAATAATTGTCATTGTGATTGTACTCGTGCTAGTACTTTTCCTTGCATTTACTTTTCGCAGTATTTTAATTGTGAAGGTTATTGTAGAATTTATTTCGATATTTGTCGTAGAAACACTGTGAATAACTTATTTCTGAATTAATAAGTAGAAGAAATAATATCAGTCACTGCATTTGGATTTCTATCTAGAAATTTTCACATTATAGTGGATTTGATGTAAAACCTAGAGAGGAATACCTTGGCGAGGAGGAAGAGAGTGGAGATGATGAGGGCACAAAAACTAAATAAGACCAAACCCCATTGTGGAAATACATTTCTAGGCCTGAAACAAGGAAAGAGGGTGGAACCACTAAATTTACATGGCCCCATTGCAAAAACACTTACACAGGTTCATACACCCATGCCAGAAGGCACCTCTATGGGAAAAGGCCATGGAATGGAGATAAACAAATAGGAACCAAAGTTTGTGTAAGTGTGTCAGCAACATAAAGAGCCAAATACATTAGGGAAGAGGAGGAAGCCCAATATAAATATAGAAAATCAAAGGGTTTCTTTAAACATAACTCACAATCACATGCACAAAGAACTGCATCAGCATCCTCCAATGGTAGTGGATATGGAGGCACAGGAACAAACATCTCTTAATGGGCGTAGAACCATATCATATTTCCTTGACGAAGGGTGTAGGAATGATGTGGATTTTAAAAATTACCGATTTCTCTATGCATGTGCGATACCATTCAATGCTCTTCGCTCACCTTATTGGAATGAAATGGTTTCTACCATAAATGATGCCCCCAAAGGATACAAGAGCCCTGGTTATGACAAGGCTAGAACTGCTAGACTTGATCATTAAAAGGAAAAAATAGCACATTCTTGAGTAAAATGACAAATTCTTGGAATGAGCATGGGGTGTCCATTGTATCTAATGGATGGAAAAATGTGGAAGGCAAGCCATTGATAAGTGTTATTGTTGTGTCTAATAATGGTGCAATATTCCTTTCAGCGTACGATTGCTTAGAAAAGTTCAAGACCGCCATCAACATTGTAGAACCGTTACTTGAAACAATTGAACGTATTAGGCCATGCAATGTCATCCAAGTCATCACTGATAATGCTACTAATTGTAATGCAGCGCAAGCAATTATTGAGGATAGATACCCCAACGTATTTTTGTCCAGGTGTCTGGTTCACACAATGAACCTTTTGATGGATGATATTATTAAGAACAAAAACCATCAATACAAATGGATTGGTGATTTGTACAAGAGAGGCAAAATAATGATAAAATTTATTACAAATCATAGCAATACCCATGGGCTTTTCCACAATTACTCAAGATTGGAGTTGTTGAAGATTGTGAAGACTAGATTTGCTAGTTATTACCTCACCTTCAGGCGCCTTTTGAAGGTAAAAGAGTCAATGGCTAGTATGGTATCCAGTCAACACTATCGGGTATTAAAGGGCAAGTTTGCAAATGCAATTGACAAGCAAGGTTTTGAACAGGTGGAGGAGACTGCTCTTGATGGTCTATTTTGGACACGTGTGAAAGAAGTATTGCAATTCACCAAGCCCATTTATAGCATGATTCATTTTAAAGATACAAATAAACCAGTCATTGGGGAGGTGTAGGAGCAGATGGATAGGATGTTGGGGCAAATAAAAGATATTGTTCAAGAAAATGATCCCAACTTGTATACAATGATTCACAATTGTGTGTGTGCACAGTGGAATAAACTTAATGTTCCACTACATGCCTTGGTGTATATCCTTATGCCAAAATACTACTCTCCATCTAGGTTGGGCCAACCTACACCTGGGGGTGGGGCTAGGATCAAACCCCATACATATCTAAAGGTATCTAAAGGATACATGGAAGCATTAGACAAGTTGGTCCCTGACAAGGAGTGTGTTAATCTACGTCTTGAATTAGGCGGATACTTCAGTTGCACTGGTTTATTTGGTTCTTTGCATGCAACGAAAGATAGAGACAAATTTGATGCTCTCACATGGTGGGAAGCATATGGCAGCATGGGACTTCTTCCAAAATTGGCAAAAAAAAGTTCTCTCACAGGTTGTAAATACTTCTTCTGCAAAAAGGTCTTGGAACACCTACAACTTCATCCATAATGTGAGAAGAAATAGATTCAATGAAAACCCAGGCAGAAAGCTTGGTTTATGTGCACTACAACTTGACGTTGTTGAGTCATTATTGTGATCGGGCTTATGAGGATCTAGCATATAAAATTTCGGACAACCAACTAGAGGACGATAATTTGGAGGATGGCACTATACATCTAGAAGAATTGGAAGCAGAACTTTTGAGAGATGATAATGAAGCAACAACAACCATGCCACCCCCACCATCCAGTAGCAGTGTCCGTGCTCGAGTTCCAACTATTGTTCCTTTGTTGTCGTCGCCTCCATCTACATCCTCACGTGGAGGGCATGTGCCTTTTGGTTCTAGTCGTGCAACTATGCGGGAGGAGACTCATAGAAGACCACCACAACCTACTCAGAAATTAGACATTTCTCGTGGCAAGAGGCCCAAGAAGTAGGAATAGATAATAGATTTACTTGTCTTTTCTAGTTTCTAGTGGTTTTTATAACTATTGACTCTTTCATATTTATTATGATCTTTTTTGTGAACAATACATGACAATTTAAGTTTGAAGTTTGAAGTTGGCAATTATAACTCATTGGTAATGAATTATGAATATGATGCTTCGTGAAAGTTGAAAGTTGTTTCATTTCATTTCATTTTATAACATTTCATTTCATGTTAGATATTCTTTGTTGTAATGGTTACACTTAGCTTACAAGTACAACTTTGGTGATCAATGATGATAAATGTTATATACTGAATTTTGAAAGCTTGAAACTCTAATATTGATGAATCAAGAGACTCAATATGTTGTATGTTAATAACTTGTGGATGTGGTTGATGAAGATTATAACTTCTACATGATTTATGTTATATGGTTCAATACATGTTTTTATGCTTTTTATATCTAATTCATCATTCTACATTCTTTTGTTGACATATATGCATCAAAATATATATATATATATATAAATTCACATATATATATATATATAAATTCACTCCCGAACTGGAAGCTTCTGAAAATGTCGCTCCCACTCCCACTCCCGCTCCCAAGTAAACTTGCATCGAGCTATCTAGGGGCTGCTAGGAGCTGTTCTCTGTCAGTTGAGGACGATCTAGGAGAAAAAATTTCTCCTATATACACTAACCACAACTAGTGGGTAATAGAGCCCATACCCTTTATTAACTCAAGTGTTAAAATTGGTAACTAGGGCCAAACTCCATGTGAGTCAGCATATTTATGGCAGCTCATATTTTTTTTGGATTCCTCTCGCCGAGAGGTGTAGGATTGATCTAAAGATCATCCGATTCTGACATGTATTCATGGAGATATGAATTTATTTATGTTATTTGACAATTTGTCAAGGTCGGCCAGCAACCAAATTACCCCAACTTATCCTCAACGTTGCATTATAAATAGAAGAGGTCTTCAAGTCATTTTGACACACACCTCTTGTGATCTCTCTCCATTTGTTTGGGTTTTGGTGGAAGGAAAGGTCTAAAGGAGAATACGTTGTCCTAGAGGAGATCTATCCCCAGCCGCAGATCTAAAAGGAAACCCTAGATGCTGTCAAAGAGAAGGCTCCAATACGCAGTCAAGGAGGAAGAAAGTTGTTGTTCAATTGCGCCCTAGCCGCTGTCAAGGAAGGTCTAATGCTGCCCTAGCTGCAGTCCTAAAGGAGGTAATCTAGCTGCAGTCCAAGCAAGGAGACTTAGCCACAGTTCATGAAGCCTAGACGCAGTTGAAAGGAGAAGACCTAGGAGTTGTCTTGTAAGGAGGTCTGGCCGCAGGTAAAGGAGACCTATTTGTTGTCTAAAGGAGCTTCAATACACAGCCCTAATCAGCAGCATAAGAAGGCTTAAAGCCGCAGTTAGAGGAGCCCTAAACACAGCTTGAAAGGGACCCTAAGACGCAGCAAGAAGTGTGGACCTAGCCGCAGCAAAAGGAGTACCTCAACAGCGTGAAGGATCTGTATTAAAGCCACATTGTTGTAGGTGACAGCGTGGTCTAATTCAAGACTGTTTGGGCATGATAAGCTTGTTTTTGAGCTCGATTTGCAGGTCAGTAGAAGCCACTTAAACAAGGAGCAAGGAACTATTGCTTGAGGGCTGATTGGGACACTGATTGAAGGGACCAAAGTTACAGTCCATTGTTGGGCTAGGCCACAGGCCATAGCCAGCAGTTGGAGGCCTTTTAGGAGCTGTGTTCAGAAGGTTAGGAGCAGTTGGAGGGATTGTATGAAGGCTAGCCACAATCAATATGTGGACTGTTGGATGTGTTTAGGGTATTGTAGCACTCAGAGCTTATGCTCTAACCAGTGACCAGGTCTGCCATGATATGCACCAGTCCTTGCAGCATGTAAAAGGTGCCAGATTAGCAGCCTTGACATGATCAGCGAAGCAGCAAAGGAAGGAGAGTCTTATGGAAGGAAAGCCTCACTACTCCGGGTGATTGGTTGAGTTGTTCTAGGACTATCATCTGTTGTATAGAAATCTTCAGAAGATCTTTTGATCCCCTATTTGGTAAGTCAAGTATTGACTTCAAATCATTGTACTCTGTCTCTTTCTCTCTGCTGAACTATTGAAGAATATAAGAAGAATTGATCAAGGGTTTACCCACATTGGGGTTTGTCCCTGGCTGTTGCCACATCTTGTGTCCTCTTGTCTTGGCTGTCTTCTATTGTTTGTGTTTATGCTCTATCTGCACTTTACTATCATGTTGATGTGATTGCTAATCTGAATATTGCCATTTGGCTAATATGAAAAATTGAAGTAAATTGCTCTAAGCATAGAACATACCAAAATTAAAATCAAGGTTCAAAATCCTATCTCAACCTAAACCTAGGTCTTGACACTGAAACCCCAGATATGTGAATGTGTCAGTAATCTCTACTTCCACCTCTCTAAAGTAAAAGTGGAAGCCTAAAAGGGCCTTCGCTGAACAACTAAAGGTCATCACCTTGGTTTTCCCAAGGTTGATCGCTAACACTCGATCGCAAAACATTGAACGAGCATCAAACTATCGTTGTAAACCCTTGGGAGTGGAAGCCAAAACGAAAACATCAACAACAAAGAGGAGTTTGGAGATCAGCCAGTTGCCTAGCTGGATGTGCTTATCTAAAAAAGCCTCCAAGTCATCTATGTAGATCCCAATAACATGGGCAAGAAGGGACACCCCTGCTTCACCATGATAACACTCTTGATAAAGACACATGATAGCAGCTATAAGAATCCTTGATACCCCAATGTCTCTGGGCCTCTGAAACATGGCTTCCCTCTGAACTGAGTCAAAAGCTTTTCAAAAGTTTACAAAATGGAAGACGGCATTTGAGGAGTGATGTCTTGACTCTCACCTCCTCAATGATGGCCTGCAGAATGAGGATTTGATCCATCTTCTAATCTCCTGCCTTGAAGCCGAGATATTAAACAAAATTAAAAATAAAAATTTATGAACTAAGCCATTTATGATATATTCAAGGGCATTTCAGCCTGAAAGCCCATGGTTATTGTGGGAACTCTCACACATCTTTCTGCCCACTAAAGCATGAGCCAGAGATTAAGGGCATTCAACTGACCAGGAAAATAGAAACAAGCAAATGCAATTTTACAGGGGAAAAGTAACAGTGGCTCTCACTCAACCCAATGAAAAAACGCAAAACTTAGTACCTGGAAAACAATATCAGCTTGATCATATTGACATGGGCAGACAAGGGCTCAAACACATTAAGAAACAGTCGATGTTTTTATATTTTATCCAAAAGATGTCCTCTGCTAAGCAGAGAACTAGAAAAACATCTAACATTTTCCTTATCTAATCAGATGCCAATCTAAAGTATGTATATGTACTATACATCAAACATGGAATACCAATTTTGCCAAAAAAGTGAGTATTCATAAATAATCACAAGGGGTAACACACAACATTAAGCATTTCAACAAAACTCCATATTTTAGCAAATCAATGGGGAAAAATGGGACTTTTCATCAATGTGAAATAGATACATTTTCTGTGTAATGTTTCGTTTCTGTCCAGATGGATGGATTAGGAAGCACAACATTACTGTTAAATGTATCTCGAACATAAAAATAAAAAGAATAGAAATCTACCTCCTTATCATTTTGGTATTTGGTAATGCTCATAGGGTTCTGTGAGCACTGAACATAATGACAAAAAACAGCCATCATAAGTTACTAATTTAACCTCAAATAGCACACATTAGCATAAACATATACAAAAAAACCCTTGAGCCATTCCGAGAGACGAACTTACATCCATAATGGCAGCTTGTACTCTTGGATTCTGAAATGCCATAGCAACATCAGGATTTGCCATAATTTTGGACACCACCTCTTCTGGAGTAAGTCCTATTTGCTCTGCATAGAACAACCACCAAATATGACCTAAATTTAGATAAAATAATCATGTCTTGCATCCACAAAATTCCAGATCCAATATTTATTGCATGCATAAATCTAAGAAACATGCAAATAAGGGTTTACAGGAAGAGATGTAACAATTTAGACACATCATCAGATGGTCAAGACAATAAATTAAAACTCAGTCATTTAAACTTCCTTGAAATACAGATGATCCTGACACCCCAATATAGGGCTCAGATTTCGCACTTTGCAGTAAGCTGATGTAACAATTCTAGGTACTGTTTAGGAGTCCTTAATATTCCCCTGAAAAGAAGCTTCAGGACCGATGTGCTTTCACATTTAAAAGACAATGCTAATGAGATATCCTACTTCTAGAGTTTAAAGGAAACAGTAACATAATATTCAAACTATAGAGAAAAAATCTAAAACAGACAACCTTTTCTCTTGTCATATGGACTAAATGGATGTTAAAAACAGTGTTGCAAATATTGTCTACTTCAGAACAAAAAAATGCCCTTGGTTTATCCCAATTTTGGTCTACCCCAAAAGCAAATTTATTTTGCTTTTTCAAGAATTCCACTTTTTACTGACATTTTTGATATCCCAAGTTCATGACCCACAGATAATTGCCAATAACGATATTTTAAACCTCATTCAAAACATAGAGGACAGATTATATTCAATCTTTAACACTTTGTATTTCAGAAAATGATTTAACTACAACACTTGTTCAAAAGATTAACTGTAGTCTGTAAGTAATGGAAATGGAAATAGTCGCATGAATAAAACATTTTAGCAAAGTTGCAGGTAATGTTGTGCCACTGTCTTTGAGCCCCAAAACATTTCCAGGACATAAACAATGGCCTAACCACCTAAAACACTTCAGGAAACATTTTGTGATTTGGAAACACTAACCGAAACACACAGACATGTTTTTCCTTAATGGATGAAACCTAATTGAAATAAAACTATTCATAGCACATTTTGCATTTCATGATTCAGAAACATTGACCAAAACACGCCTACAGTTTACACCAACAGCTCTGAAGTAACAGTGAAACTGTTTTAGTGACCAGCAAATTACTGTGGATGACTTTGCAGATTTTATGTGGAATCTTTTGAATTAGTGAGTGTTAACAGCTCAGTTGCACTTCGCAACATTATGAAGAGTCCATAGCCCAAGACAAACTATACAGCAATATTTTTCAGCCCAGAAGTCAGTGGGGCATTCTAGCCCGTTTCTCTCTACTCTCACTACATTATGTTCTCAAATTCCGCAACCTTGCGGGGAATTGTAAAAATGTCGCTAGCATGATGAATAAAGCTTTGTAACAGGCCTAGGAGACTTGGGACTCGATCAGCAAGAGAGTACACCCTAGAGTCCTTTTTTCACTTAGCTAATTATTCTCGCTTTTCAGCGACAAATAACTAGTTGAGATTTTTCACTCACATATACCACCAAAGCTGGGGTGACGGCTTGAAGATTGAGCCTTGTGTCAATCTTAGTGTATAGGGTTGATGTAAATTACCATGCTAGGTCACCTATAAAGTTTCATGAAATTTGACTAAGTCTAGATAAGATATTTTAATAATTAAAAATTTCCTGTAGGACGGGATTTTTTAATTAATTTTTATATAAAATGTAATAAAGTGATGTCAGAGGATGTTGACGGTGTATGAGTACTCAAAATTCATCCTATCCACCTCAACATTCTTCTAGGACACACTTTGTGGGTCAAAAAGTCATTTCTAACCCCTCAAAAACAACTTTTCTTAAGTCTAGTGGGTAAATTGGAAATAAATTGCCCATAAATTAAATAGTGGTAAAATATTAAATACTTCCACAAGTCAAAAAACAATGGAAATGAAATGGAAAATGAAAGTGAAGTCAGAGACCAAAGTTGATGATGAGTTGGAGGCCAACTTGGAGGTTTGAATTCCAAAACATTATGAAGACAAGTCAATGAGCAGCTAAGAGGGCCCACAAATTACCAAGTTGTGGGACAAAAATGGCAGCACCAAAAAATTATTTGATGAATTCTTTTGATCAAAGTCTAATGTTAAAGGGAAATGAGTGGAGGATCCCACCTCACTCTCCCTTTATGTTCCATGCACACCTCAGTCCTTGGAGCCACGCACATGCCAAATTTGAAGAACATGCAGCAGCAGTTAAGAGGCTCCACGCAGCATGAAATATTTCCTTGTATGCACAGATTGAAGGGACAATCCAAACTTCAGTTAAGGAGAATATTTTGTGGAGTTTGTCTCCACCAAATCTCCACTTGGCTACACGTATTTCCCAGCTAGCAGAGACACCTACGCAGCAGTCTTCTATAGCTAGACGCAGGCCAGACTAAGGAAAAATCGCACAACAGATTTGGGTAGTTGATAAGTGAGGGTTGTTCCTAGATATGATGGGGATTTGATCCCTCCTTTCTCTACTTCATCTTGCAGTTGTCACACAAAGGGAAAACGCACAGGCAGAGAAGGATATGTGTTGGCCAGCAAAGGATAGACTCAGAAATTCGTTGGACACATCTACAGCAGTTGGGTGACAGTCACTTCAGTCATCTCTACACTTGGAGGGTTCGATTCGTTTCTTGGGCACTTGGCATTTCTCCTTTCATTGGGATTCACTCCCAAATTTGTATAAATAAATTAGCAGGGGTCTATTGGTCTCATGGTTGGAAGCTAGATGCTTGTTGTTACTCTACCAATATTTTTATTGAAGCAATAAAGAAAGTCTTTGGGGGTCACATGCTTGGTCTTATGTTGTTATGCCTTTGAGCATGAGGTAACTTGAATCTTGCATTGAATTTCCTCTCATATTATGGTTATATCTTGTTGAATTTCTCTTGCATAGCTATTGATTTTGTGTATAGCCTGAGGGCATTTCTGTTTACAGAAGGAAGATTGCAATCTCTTGTAATCTCCCTTGAGCTTGTGCATATCTTGAGCAATAGTTGTGATTTGTTCGTTCTCGGTTGAACAACAAATCCAACTTTGCCATCATATGGCAAGTCCTTATTTGCACTAATATTTGGCACTGCAAGTTTTGGTTGTCTTTAAGCAGGTTACCAAGTGCCTTTGGAGATTAGGGACATCTTTGGTTGGACTAGCCATCTCCATGGATCCCAAGGAACTCATAAGTCATTCAAGTCAAGGACCTTTCCAAAGAAATTAAGACATGTTGAAAGGGAGTTTCCATAGGCCCTACTTCCTCCTCCCATCTCATTAAAATCAAGCCATTTCTCTTTTTTTTGCGCGAGTATTGTTTTATCAAGAATATAGGGTTAAAGTGTTGGGTTTAGTCCCAGATTTCATTCATTAAATCAGCACATGCGAGTTGGTTTAGTGAATGAAATTGTCGTATTATAAGTGTGTTTGAATTAGCATTTGATCCACACCTTTTTTCCATCACATGCACTCAAATTCTCTTGCACATTTCAGCCTTGGGTTCTCTTGTATCCTCACTTATTCTCTCACTGTTTTATTGGGCAGATTTGGTGGGCTATCACATCACTTTGAGGCAGAAGTTGAGGAATGATTTACGAACTTATTTTGGACAGCCCTCTTCCTCGCTTATTTGGGAGCGAATTGCAATAAAGACTACACGGTTTTGGAGTGGTTAATAAGTGTTCTCACATCCAAATTTCTGTCAAGACTACTCCCTTCTCTTTGCTGCCCATTTTCTTCCAAAGCCTCACAAGTTTGAGGAGCTGTAACTTTACTTTTCATTCTTCATTCAGGACTTTCAAGTCTCTTTCAAGGAGAGTTTCTCTTGTAACATTTCTCAAAGTATTTATTCATCACTCATTGTAACTCTTGGGAAAGAGTAGTTTTGCTTTCCAGAAACATTGCAAACTCTTTCCAAAATAATCCCTCATCTCTATAAGAGGGCACTCACATCACTAATAAATAATATTAGTTTTCTTTGGGAGTCTGGGGATCCTCACCTTGGCATCCCATCCTTCTCTCTTTTGAGGGAAGGAGATCTTGAGTGTGCTTGTTGTGATTTTTCTCTTTCATTTCTTTCCATTTTTTGCAAGTAGATTAACTTACATCTCCTTTTGTTTCATGTTAATGTTCATGATCTAATTGCATGTTATCTCTCCATTCCACTAATGCGCATTTGATCTTTAGCTACTTGGTTATTGTATGTTTCATCTCATTTGACTATCAATACATGCTAAGTTTCATTTGGTCATTCACATGTTAATTCTCTCAACAACTTGATCTCATTTCTATGCAAGTGTATTCTTACATGTTAGTTTAGTTTCATTTACATACAATAACATCTAATTTCTAATTACATGTTCATTTGATTTAGATTGCTTACATTGCTCATTACAATTTGTTTCATTTCATTTGCAACTTTGCTTTAAGCATTCTTCACATCTTAAGTAATTGCAATTGATCATTTTATTTTACTAAAATTAACCTCCAAAATAAGTTGGTTGTATAGACAATAGGACACCCTCCTCAATATTCATTTACCCAAATTGGCGAAAGGTAAACACCTGACTTGGCAGTTCAGGCTCAACTTGTCCAGTGTTGGAACGCTTGCACATGGGTTCACTTGGTAGACTAGGTGGATGCTCATTAATGAAACGAAGCTTCTCCCAACCATCCCTATCCTTACAAGGGTGACGGTCTAGAGAGGACTAATAAAATAGGTCTAATAAAATAAACCAAGAGAACTTTATATCACACATTAATTCATTGCAATTTTTTTTTTTTTTTATGCTATCTTGAAGTTATCTTATGCCATAGTTGATCAAGTTTCATTTCCAAGCATTAGTTACCTTCAAGTAGCATTTACACTTGCAATTTCATTTTTAAGCATTGACACACTTTACATTTGCAACTATTTCAAATTTTGTTAAAATTGGCAACTAGGGCCAAATTCCACCTTAGGACAACTCATATGATGGAGATGATTATTGCATTGGATTCCTCTTTCGAAGAGATACAATTTTGATATAAAGATCATCTCATTCTGGCTAAGTCACCTGACACAAGGATTCGGGACACGTAGGATTCGAGATTCTTGGTGTCGGATTCGGACACGCTGACCCCCCAGAACAGGACACGTTAGGACACGTTATATATTATTTTATTAA
>APFE031272324.1:0-33045 GCA_000404065.3 Pinus taeda | reverse complement strand
GGAACCACTCTCAAACATCCTGAGTCATTTCATGGTAATGTTAAAAATTTAAGTAAAAGGATGAAAATGAAGATTAAGGAGAATGTCACTTTTACTTTAAGAATTTAACATTACCATGAGTAGCATATCAATACTAGGGCCTAGACTTGATCATGAAGCTGCCAAAATGCCCTACTCCTTGCTGCAACAGCACAAATCACTTGCCAAATGAAAATATTAATGAGCAAACACGCCCTTTTCTTTCCCGCACTGAGCTTAGCGAGTCTTGGAAACCGGACACGTGTCCTAAAATCGCGACACGCCCTCGGACATGACGTGTCTTGTGATTTGGACACGAATCCGGACCGAATCGTGTCGGATTCGTCAAATTTGGGATTCGCAAGGGGTTTAGGACGAATCCGGTGACTTGAATGCAAGTAGAAATGGAATTATGAATTTATTTCTCCTATGGACAAATTGTCAAGGTCGACTCCAGTCAAATGTAGGCTCATGAAGCCCAACAGATGTCTTTTCACCCTCAACGTTGTGTATAAATAAGAGAGACCTTTTCTTCATTTGGACATCATCTCATCACATCTTCTTCTCTCTCATGTTTGGATCAAACATCAATGGAGGCTTTTCTCTCTCTTTTTCGCACGTGTGGTTGGGCAGCTCCTCATTCTTCTTCGCACGTGTGGCAGGAGGCCGAATTTCTACACAACACAGACCATTGACTTCGGGCGTTGACAGAAGGGTGTTTGACTTGCATTGACTTCGATTTTTGGACCAGATTTCCGATTTCTCTAGGCCACATTCTTTGGCATAGAAATCGAGGCATTTGGAGGTAGTTGACCAGCGTTACTTCAGGTTTGACTGCAGAAAATTACAACATACTTTCCCTCTCCTTTGACTGGGTTGGACCAAAGATTTGAGCTCACTTTGACTCTCTTGGAAGGTTGATTTGGACTGTTGTTTGGAGGATGTTTTGGGGCAACTTTGACCACTGTTGACTTTCTGATTAGGGCTGATTTAACTGTTGTTTTAGCAGATCTGTTTAGAATAATAATAAGAAGATTTGACCAAAGGATTTCCCCACATTGGGGTTTGTCCCTGTCATGCGCCACATCTTGTGTCCTCTTGTCTTGGCTTATCTTATGCACATGAGTTTATGTTCTATCTGCATTTATTGTCAATGTTTATAAGTTAATGTGATTGCTATTGGATATAATTGGAATTTGTCATTGGGCTACTAAAGGAACATTGAAGAAAATTGTCTTAAGCATAGAACATACCATTGTTATCTAAAATTAACATGGTACCAGAGCTAAGGTGAAGACAAGGCCCAAGCAAGAGTGAAGCAAAGCAATCACCAAAGGAAGGTATTGGACAAGGAATTGGAACTAGTCCCAATGACGACTACATCTTTCTTCAAATCTGAGGACAAGCTCAAGGACAAATCCGACTATCATGCATGGACGATGATTTTGGATTTGACTTTGGAAGAGAATGAGGCCATGCACTATGTCAAGGGAAGAATAACCAAGCCTCCTTCAAATGCATCCACTGTTATTCAAACTAAGTACAAGAAAGGTGAGAGAAAAGCTAAAAAGATTATTGTTGACTCTATTCATAAGCATTTGGTTGCATATATTTCTGATTTGAAAACATCTAAGGAGATGTATGAAAGACTGGTTGGGATGTTCAAAGTGAACAATGCAAATCAAATTCTCTTTCTCAAGAACAAGTTGAAAGACATCAAGATGGATAGAGGAGAATCCATCCAATCCTACTTCATGAGGATCACCGAAATCAAGAATGATCTCTTATCTATTGGAAAAGTCATTTGCGACAGGGAACTCTCTCTTATTGCACTTGGGGGCCTTACAAGAGATTGGGATGTGTTCAATACTACCATTCTTAACACTGACAAGATTCTGGGATATGAGGAACTATTGGCCAAATGCACTAAGGAAGAAATAAGGATGATGTAACGAGACAACCCTCAAATGGAAACAATCCTACTACCTTCTTCACTCATTCTAGAAGAAGGAACAATGTTGGTCTAAGGAATCAAAGACAAGGGTTCAAGCAAGGATTCAAAGAAGGAAGAAAAGGAAGGTGCTTCAATTGTAACAGGTTTGGCCACTTCGCTAGAGAGTGTCCTCTCAAGAAGGATACTCCACGAGATGATGACAACAATAACAACAACAACTTCAAGGGCAATGGCAATCGAAGGAAGAACAAGTTCAATAACAAAGGAAAGAGGAATGCACCTGCTGCTCGAAATGGAGGTGGTCATCCTCCCAAGAAGTCGAGAAACACCAGGTATGATGAAGTTAATGTTGCAAAGAAAAATGAATTTTATTTTATTTCTGGCCTTTCCACAGCCTCTCCTCCAGATACATTAGACCATTGATTGATTGATAGTGGTGTCTCAAGGCACTTCACTGGGGTATAAAGAAGCTCTCTCAAACTTGGTTGAGAAGAAGACAAATATGGAGATCATACTTGGGGACAATACCACCTATCCCATCAAAGGAATTCGGATAGTGACTCTTCACTTAAATCAAGGTCAAACCCTTCACCTACAACAAGTGTTATATGTACCAAACTTGAAAAATAACTTGGTTTCTATTTCTACTATGGAAGATAAAGGTTTTAAGTTGTCATTCGTTTATGGGAAGGTTCGTCTTTGGTGAAGGAATCCAAGAGATGCATTCACTCTAGGATTCAGGGTTGAAGGTCTCCATTAGGTTGGAGGAAGTCTGTTGGGAGCTATGATTTGTGACACCTCTCTTCAATCTGAATTATGGCACCAAAGATTTTCTCACCTTCATTTTAAAGCCTTACCCGATGTAAGGAAGATGGTCACAGGGATGCCCGAATTCAACTTGAATCGTGAAGGTGTTTATCAGGGATGTGAAGTTGGAAAACATACAAGGGGACATTTCCCCTCAATGAAACTCAAACCACTGATATTCTTCAATTGGTCCATTCTGATCTATCAGTATGATGCCTGTTACATCTTTCGGTGGATATTTGTATTATGCTATTTTTGTGGATGACTTCTCTTGCAAAACATGGATCTATTTCTTAAAGAAGAAGAACAAAGCATTCAAATGGTTCCTCTCCTTCAAAAACTTGGTTGAAAATCAAACAGGGAAGAAGGTCAAAGTTCTAAGGACCGATAATGGGACTGAATATGAGTCTCATAAATTCAAAGACTTTTGTAGAGAAGTCGGCATTAAGAGCGAGACTACAACCGCTTATACTCTTGAACAAAATGATGTTGTTGAAAGGAAGAATCGTACTATCATTGAAGCTACCCAGGCTATGTTTCATGATCAAGGTCTTCCAAAGTTCTTATGGGGAGAAGTTGCCAACACCGTTGTGTATATCCAAAACTGATGCCCACATCAAGCTTTGGATTTCAAGACTCTCGGAGAAGTATTCACCGGTAAGAAACCTGATGTTTCTCATTTTAGAATTTTTGAATGTCCTGTATACTTTTATTAGCCGAAAGAGAAAAGAAACAAACTAGACGCATCTGGGAAGAAAGGAACATTCGTGGGCTACAATGAAACTTCGAAGGCATATAGAATCTACGTGCTTGGTCAAAGGGAAGTGAAGTCATGATGTCACTTTCGATGAAGATTCCACAATTAGAAAGATTCGAGATCTTCCTATTCACAGGAAGGCCAATGATGATGCTGATGCAGAAAAGCAGGATGAATCTTCATCCAATGTACCGATGCCCGATGTTGAAGGACCAATGGTCCCATTGATCCACCTCCTTATGAGCCCTCTACTACAAGAAAGAGGCCTTTGTGGCTTAAAGTTACTCTTGAAGATGTCGAGAAACACATTGCACCGAGAGGGACATTTCGTGAAAGCAAGAAGTCGAATAGGTACCAAGGGTACTTAGCTATCATGAGTACTATTGTAGCCTCGAAGAAGCCGTGAAGCAATAGGTTTGGAAGGATGAGATGAACGAAGAGTATGAACTGATCATGAAGAATGATGTCTGGGGATGTGGTTCCTAGACCCAAGGATAAGTCTGTGGTCACTTCGAAATGGCTCTACAAGATCAAACATGGAGCTAATGGGAGTGTTGAGAAATTCAAGGCCAGATTTGTAGCTCGAGGCTTTTCTCAAAAGGAAGGAGTAGACTATGATGAGATATTTGCACAAGTTGCCCAATATACCACTATTTGTTCTATCATAGCCCTTGTTGCCTTGCAAGTATGGAACCTTCATTAGATGGATGTCAAAACTGAATCTTGCATGGTTCGCTTAAGGAGGAAGTATATGTGGAACAACCCGAGGGGTTCGAGGTTCAAGATCGTGAGACATATGTATGCAAGTTGAAGAAAGCCCTCTATGGATTGAAGCAAACCCCTAGGGCTTGGTATGAGAGGATCGATACTTGTCTTATGAAGTTGGGATTTACGAGAAGCGATGCTAAACCGAACCTATACTTCAAGGTTGAAAAGGACAGACCTCTAATTCTGGTCCTTTATGTGGATGATTTCTTTCCGATAGGTGATGATCCTCTCATTCATCAATGCAAGAGGGAGTTGGCTTCCGAGTTCGAGATGAAGGACCTAGGGCTGATGCATTATTTCTTAGGGTTGGAGGCCTGGCAAAAGTCAGGTGAGATTTTCCTTTCTCAAGGAAAATATATTGTAAAGCTACTTGAGAGGTGTGGGATGGTGGACTCCAAATTCGTGACTACTCCAATGGAACTCAACTTCAAGAAGATATGCGGAAGTGTTGTTGGGCCCGAATTGGTGAACCCTACCGAGTATTGTCAACTTGTGGGGGCATGGATGTGCTTGGTCAACTCTCGTCCTGACATATGCTTCGTTGTGAACACGTTGAGTCAATATATGGTCGAGCCTCATCACATTCATTGGATTCCTCCCAAGAATCTCTTGAGATATCTCTGAGGCCCTATCCACTATTTTCCAAGATACACTGTCTAGAATTTGAGGCTACATGGATATTCAGATGCTGACTGGGCTGGCTGTGTGGTGGATCATGAGAGCACATCTAGGTGTTGCTTCTCTTTGGGGTCTGCTTCTATGTCTTGGATGAGCAGGAAGCAGAAATCGATTGCACTAAGCACCGTCGAGGCCAAATACATTACTGCAAGTATGGCCTGTTGTGAAGCAGTCTGGTTGAGGAAGCTCTGCAATGAGCTATTTGAGCACGTGCTAGATGTGACCGTGATATTCTGCGACAACCAGAGTGGGATTCTTTTATCAGAGAATCCTGTGTTCCACGACTGCTCAAGGCACATTGATATTAGGTACCACTTTATCCAGGATATGGTACAACGGGGACCAACTAGGCTCCGACACATCAAGGCAGATGAGCAAGTTGCTAACATTCTCATGAAGCCTCTCGAGAAGGTCAAATTCTTATTCTTCCGAGAGAGTCTTGGAGTCGTGGAACGACCCTCTTATGAGGATCTCGTATGAGTTGGACACAGAGCTCTGGGAGCTCCTGGGGGCGTGGGGTACTTCTTGGAGCTAGCTATGAGCAACCATAGGGTGAGTGGTTCACCTTCCCTCAGTGGTGCGCTGGATACAGGGTGAGTGGTTCAGCTTCCCTTTTGATACCCCATTATGGTTGACATGTGTTTAGGGTGAGTGGTTCACCTTCCCCTACCCGGACACATGCATGTAGGGTGAGTCCTCCCCCTATAGTTGACATATGCATAGGATGAGTGGTTCACCTTATCCTATGGCATATGAGCAGGATGAGCGATTCACCTTCTTTTGTTGATGCCCCAACACACATCCTACCTATAAAGTCTAGGACTCATGGGAAGTACCTCATTTATTTAATGAGTTGGGAAAAGATGGCTAGGGACCATAGCACTACCAATGGACGTATCGTGTACTGTCGTACTCCCTATGACTAGGATGCATGGTGTTCAACAACTTGATCTAGGATCAAGGATTGACTTTAGTCAATGGAGAGTGGTATGACACACTCTCGATCACTTCTTCATTATCTCTTCATGGTTCAGCTGAGCAGAACAGTGATGGCAAGATGGTATAGGATGACAGGTTGGCATGATGATGGATTGGCAGGTGGAATTCTCCCTAGTTGAGAGGGAGTGTTAAAATTGGCAACTAGGGGCAAATTCTACCTCATGACAGCTCATATTATGGAGATGATTATTGCATTGGATTCCTCTTTCGAAGAGGTACAATTTTGATATAAAGATCATCTCATTCTGACAAGTAGAAAGGGAATTATGGATTTATTCCTCCTATGGACAAATTGTCAAGGTCGGCTCCAATCAAATGTAGGCTCATGAAGCCCAACAGATGTCTCTTTTCACCCTCAACGTTGTGCATAAATAATTGAGACCTTTTCTTCATTTGGACATCATCTCATCACATCTTCTTCTCTCTCTTGTTTGGGTCAAACATAATTGGAGGCTTCTCTCTCTCTTTTTCGCACGTGTGGCTAGGCAGCAACTCTTCCTTCTTCGCACGTGTGGCAGGAAGCTGAATTTCTACACAGTACGGACCGTTGACTTCGGGATGTTCACCAAGTGGTGTTTGACTTGCGTTGACTTCGATTTTTGGGCCAGATTTCAGATTTCTCTAGGCCACATTCTTCGGCACAGAAATCGGGGTATTTGAGGTGGTTGACCAGCATTGACTTCAGGTTTGACTGTAGAAAATTACAGCAGACTCTCTCTCCTTTGACTGGGTTTGACCGAAGATTTTGAGCTGACTTTGACTCTCTTGGAAGGCTGATTTGGACTACTGTTTGGAGGATGTTTTGGGGAAGCCTTGACCACCGTTGACTTTCTTATTAGGGCTGATTTGACTGAGGTTTTAGCAGGTCTGTTGAGAAAAATAATAAGAAGATTTGACCAAAGGGTTTCCCCACATTGGGATTTGTCCTTGGCACGCGCCACATCTTGTGTCCTCTTGTTTTGGCTTGTCTTATGCACATGATTTTATGTTCTATTTGCACTTACGGTCAATGTTTATAAGTTAATGTGATTGCTATTGGATATAATTGGAATTTGTCATTGGGCTGCTAAAGGAACATTGAAGTAAATTGTCTTAAGCATAGAACATACCATTGTTATCTAAAATTAACAAATTTACTTTCAAGCATTTACATTCTTGTACTTTAAGTATTTTCATTCAAAATTTAATTGCTTATCTTGAAGTATCTCTCATTCCCTTGATGCAATTTTACTTTCAAGTGTATTTCATGTGAGCAAATCTTAGTTTTCAAGTACAAATGTATGTCAAGCATTTGTTATCTTTTCCATTTGCATGTTCTTACTTTACAAGTACCATTTCTTTCCTTGAGCACTTAATTTTGCAAGTTTACTAATTTGGCATTGGTCTCATCATTTTCATTCTTGCAAAGCATCCTTTTTTATTGATATCACTGCTTTATATATTTGTTCATGAATGGCTATTTCCATATGCTCATGGTGATCTCATTTACTTGTTGAATATTTACATGGTTCAAGTGATTTATTGTAAATTTGCAATTTGATGGTTGATGTATCTCTTGTCTAACTTATCATTTATCTCATAGATCTTGCTTAGTGTAGCACTAACCAAGCCTTAGATTTTCCCTAGGGTCTACCCCCTTTGGCTTCGACTAGGAGAGAACCTAGACAGGGGAGTTGGGAATTGGATGACAACCTTGTTGTCCACTACCTGTGGGTGATCCCATAGGACAAATTTTCTCCTAGATTTGTCTTCATTCCGCATCGAGCAGCCCCTTAACAGCCACTTGATAGTTTTGATGTGCTACTTTATCTTCGCCACCAGAGCCATGTATTATGTACCCTCACTCATCTGTCATGATCGTATGTTTGAAGCATAGTTTTAAAACTTGGACTCAAACTCGGAACCGACCTAGTGTCGACTCCAACTTGGTATTGACTTTGACTCAGCCTAGTTGACTTCAATGACTCGGTCTTTCTAAAGAATACATTCAATATTTATGTTTTTATGAAAAAACATATTTTTAAAGATTTTCATTCGTGTTTCTAAACTCAAAGCATTAGAATAATAGACAGAAGACAACATATGATCAAAGTATGCTCATGAATATATCTATTATATCAAAATGGCGCCCAGTGCATTGTCCAATACATGTAATATATAGAGATCAAAACAAAAACACATAACCAAGGAGGCTCCAAATGGCCTCTACAACAAAACATCACTAGTCACTACTGGTAGACAAGGAAACATCATCTGGCTCAGACTCTGAATCAGAGTCAGACGAGGAAACCCATGGCTTCTCTTCATCGCGATCTCCAACTGCAACTGTAGAAATAGTACCACTAGCACTAGATGCACGTTGAGATAGATGAGCTATGTGCCTGTGTCGTGGTTGAGTAAAGGAAGTGCCTGCAGCTAGAGGACTTGGGGTTGGTACTAGTGGATCTGCATTTAACTTAACGGTATGTAATGCATCCATCTCCAAATCAAGATAAACATCAATATCCTCAGATAAACTTTGTTGGTTGAGACTCCACTACCCAAACCAACTCCAACTCTTCACAAACTCCTCACAAATGCTCACACAAATGCAATGAGATAGTTGTGAGGAAATGTGAGCAGTTTGGGTCACTTTTATAGTCTTGGGAGAGGGGTAGACGCGTTAGGGAAAAAAAACGAAAAAAAATCGCAAATTGGAGTTTGCCCGCCGCTTTTTTTCCCGCCGCCCAGGCCGGATGGTTTAAATCGAGCTTGGCAGAGCCACTTGGTCCGTTACCGAATCGGCCGAGTTGATGACCAACTCTGTCAATTCGGTAATGAACTAGGTACCATACCAATCAATTGGTCGAGTCAGCCCGGGCAGGGGTTTGGCTCGGTCTACCAGGTCGAATCCAAGTTGGACCACCCTGGTTTTAAAACTATGGTTTGAAGATGGGCCATCCAATCCCAAGATATCGTTTTTCATTATGTAATTGGTTGTTTATGCTTGTTTTTCTTGGGCACACTTGGGCATGGATCACTAGGAAACTTGGAAGAAGCGTTTTGATTGTACTCTTGTTCCCTTACCCAAACTGGGGAGTTAATCATGGATTCTAGTCCCATGGCATCTCCTTTATTGGCTATTAGCTTTAGGAAGGGCACTACATGGAAAACTTTGATTTTGGTTGTGTGGTCCCACTTCCCGATACCACATATTTCACTCCCCTCCACTTATTACAAGCCCTTTCACATTTTCTCTATTCAGGTCCACATTTGTCCATTGGGTCCACAAGGTGTTAGCATCCCCTTCCCCTTGTCCACATTTTGGGTTAAGATTGAAACAATGCCTCGAAGGTTGATGCAGCTAAAAAATGGATAAAAGCATAATATGGCCACATACAATAGGAAATGTACCACAAAATGCAAAATATGGTCGGAACAAACAAATTAACATGTGGGAAAAAGCCAAACATGAGCTCTACACCCTATCATTATGGCCATCACCTTGGGTTCTAGGGCCCCTATGATTGCCCCTTGCATCATTAAGGAACCCATGTATTTCCCAACCCCTAGTTGGCGATCAATTGCCCCACCTTGAGGGGGTAATCACTGCTACATCTTACACATCATGCTCTCATCCCCTTGAGCCCCAAGTAGTGAATTAAAGAAAAATCAATAAACGACAAAAGGCAAATAAAGAAGGGAAGAAAAACAAAGGTTGGGGTAACTCATGTACTTGATAGCTTCCTCCTACATTCATATACCCAAGGTGTGGCTTTCCTCATCATAGCTACCTTTGTACCATAGCATGTGGCTTGAATCCTTCCCTTTGTCCTCACTTTGTTCCATCATTATTTCACATGACACCTGCCATTTGAAGGATGTACCTAGGACCTGTCATTCCTGTAAAGGTTGAAACCACCTAATAGGGTCCTTCATTAACCACTCCTACCCAGTAAGATAACACTATTACATGTTCAAAGCCCTAAATTTGGAAGGGAAATCCACTATCAAGTGTCCATTTATGCCCTTGATTAACGAGCTTACTCACTCAATTGCACTAATGAATCATTGTACTTGAGGTGAGGAGACGCATTAGATCTTATGCGGGATTACAGGTGGGTTTTCATCTTGGACTTGGCCTCCCCATACGAGATCCAAGCCCTCTAGAGGATCACCTGCCATTTGAAGGATGTACCTAGGACCTGTCATTCCTGTAAAGGTTGAAACCACCGAATAGGGTCCTTCATTAACCACTCCTACCCAGTAAGATAACACTATTACATGTTCAAAGCCCTAAATTTGGAAGGGAAATCCACTATCAAGTGTCCATTTATGCCCTTGATTAACGAGCTTACTCACTCAATTGCACTAATGAATCATTGTACTTGAGGTGAGGAGACGCATTAGATCTTATGCGGGATTACAGGTGGGTTTTCATCTTGGACTTGGCCTCCCCATACGAGATCCAAGCCCTCTAGAGGATCACAATGACATTTGTAGGGTGAGTGTTGATAGCCATGGGCCTCCATTCATGCAAAGCATTGATTGCCGCGCCATGGCCTTCTTTAGCACCAACATTTGCTTGTTCGTGCACAGCTATTCGAGATCATGATGCACTTGGACCATGTTGCCCCAATCGACTACACATTGAACCTAACAATTGGCAGATGATTGAAGGCCCAAACGAGGTCATGTCTTTCCTAGGGAGTCATGGGAGGGCACGTTTCATCTTCGAGCCTTCATTGATGGAGCATTGACTTGATTATTGAGCCATTTGGAGACCCAAGAGACCCCTTTGGAGCCCGGAAAGCCCAAATAGGCATTTGGATATGTTTTGCAGCATAAGGAGGATATCACCCTCTTCATCATAATTTTTAGGGCCTCTCCCACATTTCAAGCACAAGAGGCCTCAACGTTGCCCCTCTAGGCCTTCCACGCATGCATGACGCCAACCTTGTGTGGGCTTTGGAGGGAAATTTGGTTTAATTTTAAAGCTATCATGTTTGGCTTGTAACCATGGGTGGGTTACTTAGCACATTAGGCATGTAAAGGGGTTTTTTCTTTTGTAATTTGAGCTCATAACACTTGTATAAATAGATGAGACCTATTCTCATCTCAAATCATCACATTTGAGATTTTCGCATCCCTAATTAGAGAATTTGGACCTGCAATTTTAGGAGATTTTTGGATGCTCTTGGGATGAACTTTGATGTATGGATCTCTATTACTTCTTTTTGGAGCTTCTAATAAATTGTTGATGGATGGATATACTCTACATTGTCTTGTAATTGTTTCTTTATAGTGAAATTATCTTGCAAATACTGTCTAATGCATGAAATTTGTTCTCATGATAAGAATTCGCACCCTTGTTTTATTGAATACCTTTCAAAATTGTAATCTTGGAAAGTTTTGAATGTGTTACTCATTAATGATGTGGAAAGAATCTCCCTAGTGGATAAAGATTGCATTTAATCCATGAAACTCCATTAGTTAATGTTAAGGAAGGTAAATGGTGAAAGGGGCAAATAGGGCTTCCTCTTTTAGCCTCCATAAAAGTTAATTTAGCCAATTATAAGCACCCATGACTCCATACTCCCAATGGTCTAGGCACTAATCAAGCCCTTTGGTGGAACACTTGGATTTAACTCATAAATTGTCCTTCTTTTCTCTTCTTACAATTCATCCCTTTAAGGATAAGGAAGCTCCCCTAGGGCTTGGTGCGAAATCATTTGGAGGAGGAATTTTTGAATTCTGTTTGGATAGAAATATTCCTTTGTGTCTCCTTTAGAGTTCCGCAAGGTTTGGTAGAATTCCCACAGTGGACTCTCCATAAATTTGATGCCCTAGTTGTCACATCAAGAAGGAACCCTAGAAGCTAATCCTTCAACTTGGGGATTATTTGAAGGCAATTTCCTTGGTACTTGGTAAAGTAAATTATACACTGTCTTTTCTCTCACCCACCTTGACCTTGGATGCACACCTATCAAGTGTCAATTCTCAACCCTACGTCTCGTGTAATTTCTTTTCTAAGGGGTTTCTCGAGGAAACTTTTTATAGCTTCTCCCAAAGCTTGCATCTGTGTTGAACGTTTCCATTGAATGAGTTGACTTGCCTCACTTCGAACCTATCAAGGGAGTATTTTACCACAAGTGAGTATTACTAGGACTCCTCCCGTTAGTGAAAATTCGAGAAGAGTAGGGAGCATAGGTTGTGGTGACAGTGGACCTCTGTCCCAAGTGTTGTTGTGCCCTCTAGCTTTTGCCTAATTACAAGGTCTGCTAGTTTGTGCAGCAACAAGCCCCAACTCACAGTTTGCCCCCAAGGCCACAACAAGTGGAGGCAGGGATTTTCTCCATGCTAACCTTCGGTGTAGATTCAGGCAGCAACATTTTTGGCATTGTTGTTGGGGATAAGTCCTCTTAAACCCAGAATACGACTAACTTTGGTTTTTAGCTTCTAGAAGATTTAGAATTAGATTTTTGTTCAAGTGGGGACACCACTTGATCAAATTTCTATAAGAATTTCTACTAGGAGAAATCCAAGTGGTCTATTTAGCCCCACTCTTAAGCTTGAAAGTATTTATAGAGAGAGGTTAAATAGAATCTCCTCTAGTACACTTCTTGCAAATCTTGGGCAGGAAGCTCTTTCTAACATCCACTTGCGTTTGGGGGCTCAAATTGAACAAGGCGCTACAGACGACTTGTTTACCCCTTGTGATTTCTCTAACATCAATGGCTATCACCATAACATTCCAAATAAAGCCATTGAGAAATTGCCTTCCTTCCAAGGCAATAATGCAATAAGTGCCAAGACACACTTGAGAAATTTTAATTTGCGTGTCAACAAATTGTGCAACGTTGCTAATTTTGACGATGTAAAGATGAGACTCTTTGTCCTTTCCATGGAGGAGGATGCACTTGACTAGTTCACTGAGCAAGCAACCAACTCATTTGACACTTTGAAGAAGATAATAACTGCCTTCAATGAAAATTTTGGTGACAAGAAAGAAGAGAGACATCTACTTAATGCCATAAATCACATCAAGAAGCGTGAAAATGAAACAATGGAAAGGATTTAACAAGCGATTCAATGACATAGTGAAGAATCTTCCTGATGATGTCAACCCTCGAGATAAATCTCTCTCGATCTACTATGTTGATCCTTTTAGTGTGGACACATCTTATGAAATGAGACGAAATGAGCCTACTGTTGGGAAATGTAACTATGTTCGGTCTTCATTAATGTACTTGAGTCATCATGTGATGTACTTGTCAAAAGAATAAAGAAAAGAATTTTTATTATTATTATTGTGACTTTTTAAAACATGGGTTTCATGCTTGGGTCACCATGTTTTAGGTCAAAGTCCCCATTGAGGACTTCTAGGATTTATTCTGAGTCAATAGAGTCATTGTACTTTTAAAGAGACCCTTCTTGGGCTTTTGAATCATGTAAAAATGTGAAGTATTGAATCAAATATGATTTATGTATCCTCCACACCATGTCGGCCTAGAAGAAGATCAAGTCGGCCCAAGGACCCTATTCAACCTCACATGGAGCCTATAAATACAAGCACATCGAATTCTTGGAGCATCATTCTCACACACAAGTTTGAGATCTCTTATAGCTAGAAAAAGTGCAAAGTTCTCTTCTAGCTGGGAAAAAGTGCGAAGTTCTCTTGTAGCTGGCAAAGATGCAAAGTTTGTTGCCGGGAAGCCGAAGTGAATGAGAGTTTGGGGAAGTCCAAGGGGAAAGGAAAAATCAAAATTTTGGTGTCTCTCTCTCTCTTTGTTTCGTGTCATGGATTGGGAGATCGAAGTCTTCCAAGTTTCTCTGTTGCCGGAAGCTGTTGTCTAGTCGAAGTTGCTGGAAAGGGGTCGAAATTCTGGGAGGCTGACTTGGTGTGAAGGAAAGGTCTTGTCTTGGTCTAGGGTAAAGAGTCTCAAAGAATATTATTGAAAGGAATAATTTCTTGACTAGGTTTTCTCCTTGAGGGGGCTTTTGCCCTGGCATAGTGCCTACATCTAGTGTTTATTGTTTCAAGTGTTGCTGCTTTGGTAATTGCTTGATGAACTAAAGGAAAGAAGATATAAAGAATCGTAATAATAAGAAACATCACAAGTAATTATCAAGAATAAGAAAATCATTCTTCCTTTCTGATTTTCTAACATGGTATCAGAGCTTTCGTGAAGAAGGAAGTAAAAGGCAGCCTCAAGCACTCGGGAACCATTCAAAAGGACCATCTCAGGGAAGGAAACTACTATATTTGAGGAAGATGTCTAACACAATCAAGGGAGAGAACAAACTTGAAGGGGCCTCTAACTCCCAGTTCTGGAAGAAGAGGATTGACCTAATCCTTGAAAAGAAAAAGGTACAAGACTTGGTCAAAGGAAAAGTAAAGAAGCCTACAGAAGATTCCAGTGACGCTGACAAAGTGAAATACAGGGACTCAAGGAGTTAGAATTGATGGCCATGACTCTGATTGTAGAAGGAATAAAGGACAACCTTGTCCCATTCATAGCTAACATTGATCATGCTCAGGAAACGTATGAAGCCTTGTCAAAGTTATTTACTATTAAGAACATTGGTCAAGTAGCAAGTTTGAAGAATGAGCTAAGGACCACAAAGATGACTAAAGAAGACAATGTGGCATTCTTCTTTGTGAAGATAGCTAGAAGCGGGGATGATCTCTTGGCCATTGATGAAATTGTTCCAGACAAAGAACTCATAATCACTGCTCCATTGGGATTTCCATCCTCTTGGGGGCATTTGTTGTAGGTCTTAACAGTTGGAAAGAAGCGCCCACTTTTGAAGAACTATGGACTGCCTGCAGTCAGGAAGAATTAAGGATCTCATTACTCACCAATCCTGAAGGAGTATCAAATGCCTACATTGCTCAACAAAAAGGAAGAAAATCGGAAAGCACCAAGGAAGAAATTTGACGTGTCCAAGATAGAATGTTATCAATGCCATAAGAAGGGTCACTACAAGAGCGACTATCCCTACAATCCAAAGAATAAGAAGAGAGATAGAGATCATGCTAACTTTGCTGAGGAAGGAGACTCAAAGAAAGCCAAACCCGAAGAATCTGACATTAGGGATTTACACGACTAAGTCTTTTGCTTATAGCTTTAGATATCTTGTTTTAGATGTTTTAGAATTTATAGGTTTTTAACATATTTTGAAAGGACATTTTTATTGTTTTTATAAGTTTGTAGGTATCCCTCAAGCCTTGGAGGGAGCCCCCAGCAACTCCCTAAGATAAGTATCTCATTAAGTTTCAGATTTTGGTTTCATGTATTCATTTAGTTTTGATTATATTAAATACTAATCACCATTCTCCCTCTATTGTATTGATTAGAAAAACATTTGCAAGAAGTATGGAGGACCTCTCAAGACAAGGTTTGCCAAGAAACAAAGGTATGGTTTAAATACATTGATTTCTTTATATTGAAAGGATTATTCATTTGACAATCTATTACTAACATTGTTATGTCTAGCTATATTGAATCATAATGATTCTTGTTTTGGGTGATTCATCTCTTGATATATCTACCCACCCCACGCATATTCTTAACTGATTGTGTAGAACCCTAGATAGGTTTTGGAAAACCCTAACCTAAGGGTATGTTAATGTGAATGTTTGAAACCCTAAACTACTTAGGGATATTGTGAAATGATGTTTGAAGTTTGATGATGCATGTTTGGGATTTTGGTCTGATCAGGAAAACCTAACTTAGGGTTGAATAATAAGGTCTAAAATCTCGAACCTTCGAAGTTCTGGTAATGTTGGGTTTGCTATGTTTCTACATTGAAATCCTAACTCATTAGCGTTTGGCGGAAAGTGTAAGCAAGACCCTTATATTGTCTTAGAAATGATTTCCTTGGTATGTGTGTGTTTGTCTGATCAAACCCTAGTCTACTCAAGTTTGTTATGTGTCTAACTCTATTGATATTTGTGAAGTTGAGTTTGACTATCATATGATATGAAATGTCTTTGCATGATGATGAAATCTAGGCATATATAGATATGTCATTTTGGTTGAATCCCTAGATTTGTCTAGGTCAGATGTATTAATGTTGTCGGACATATGATATGCTTATGAATAATTATGATTTCCTAGATATGTGTGTTGACCTGGTTATTGATGGTCATAAGTTTTAGGATTTAATGAAATTCCTTGTCTGAGATTCTAGGATGATGATGTTTGGAAATCTAGGGTTTTGCAACTAAACCCTACTAGTAGTTAAATTGTCTAGTATGTTTGATGTAACAATCTGAGATCTATTTATTTAATGATTGTTGAGATTGTGAAAATGGAATTCTAGGGTTTTGGAGTTGAACCTTAGTAGAAGTAAAAATCTCTAACGTATGATGACAATATGATATTTTGAGATTTGTGCAAGATTGTTGAAATCTAAGTTTTGATTGGGATTGATGGTTGATCGGAAATCTAGGGTTTGCAACTAACCCTGATGGAAGTTGGTCATGTTAATGACTAAGGGTTTGCAACTAACCCTAATGGAAATTGGTCATGTTAATGACTAAGTTGTGATTCGTTTTGATTGAATTTTTGAAACCCTAGTGAGAAGTCTAACATATGAATTTTGAAAGATGTTGGATGTAAAACAGTGCGAAATCACGCATATGGATTTCAATGAATGAATTGATTAATTTACACTAAGCAATGAAGCTCAATAAGTAGAACAACTATATTTACAAAAACAACAAGTTTCTATTAAGAAAGTAGAAACAGCAAGTTTCTACTAAGAATATAGAAACAACAAGTTTCTAACAAGAAACTGCTAATTACAATCACAGATGAGCATTAAATAATAAAATAGCATTATTCTAATACCCTCCCTTAATGCTCAATCTATTTACAACACCTATAGACCCTCTGAATTTTACAAACTTATCAGGACCAAGAGGCTTGGTTAAGATGTTTGTTGGCTGCTCCGTTGTGGGAACATACAGCAACTGGATGGATCCGTCTTCAATAAGCTGTCGAATGTAGTGACAATGGGTTCCCACATGTTTTGTTCGTTCATGGAAGACTGGATTCTTGGCGATTTTGAGCACTCCCTGATTATCATAGAACAAGGGAGTATGACCTGCTTGGGAAAAATGCATATCCGCGAGCATACGTCAAAGCCAAACTGCCTCACAAGATGCCTTAACTGCTCCCCGATACTCTGCTTCTGTCAAGGAGAGAGCCATTGCCTGATGCTTCTTACTAGTCCATGTGACATGCTAGATCCCAGACTAAATACATACCTAGCTGTAGATTTACGGTCATCAACCGAACCAGCCCAGTCTGAATCTGTGTAACCACTGACTGTAGGATCTGAACTCCAAGTGTACAGAAGTCCATAATCAGGAGTACCTCGTACATAACGCAGCAAACGCTTTGTTGATATCCAATGATCAGCCTTAGGAGCTGACATGTAGCTTACTGCAAAACTGATATCAGGTCGAGTGGCAGTAAGGTAGATGAGGCTGCCCACTAACTGCCTGAATAAAGTTTCATCCACAAGGGGTGAGGATGACTGAGCTGAGATTTTGAGCCCTGGTTTGCAATCCTGCATTCTGAACCTGTCCACAAGATTTCTGGCATACTTGGACTGAGAGAGAAAGATGTTGTTCTCAGTCTGCCAGACTTCCACCCCTAAACAGTAACGAAGAAGTCCCAAATCTGTCATATCAAAAGTGTTGCACAAATCCTGTTTGATCCCATGGATCAAATGTGTTGAACTGCCAGTAATGATGAGATCATCCACATAGACAACCACAAACAGAATATCATCACCAGTATGTTTGATATACAGGTTTTCATCAGATGGACTCCGCTGAAAGCCATGATCTGTTAGGTACTTGTCAATTTTCATGTACCAAGCCCGAGGAGCTTGTTTCAGACCATAGAGTGCTTTGACTAATCTACAGACTTTCTGTTCTTAACCGACAACCTTGAATCCTGGAGGCTACGTCATGTAGACTTCTTCCTGTAAGTCACCATTCAAAAAAGCACTCTTTACATCCATCTAATGGACTTTCCAATTGAACTGAGCTGCTAAGGCAAGGACAAGCCGTATGATACTCATCTTGGTTGTAGAAGCAAAGGTCTCCTCATAGTCTATGCCTTCCTTCTGTGAGAACCCTCGAGCAACAAGGTAAGCCTTATACTTGTCTAGGGTTCCGTTAGCTTTGTATTTCACTTTATACACCCATTTGCAACTAATGGGCTTTTTCCCTGTAGGAAGATCAGAAAGGGTCCAAGTGTGATTCTTCTAAAGACTCTCGGATTCAGCTTCCATAGCCTATTCCCACTCAGGTGTACCCTTAGCCTCTGAATAGGTTTGAGGCTCAAAAATACTGTGTAGGTTAGCCATAAGAGCAAAATTTACTGTAGACTGTTGTTTGCTCTTATTTCCGGAAGTTCTACCTTCAAGGAGCTCATTATCCCAGAGATCACCAATAGTTTTAGCCCACCATTTAGGCCGGAGAGTAGAGGAACCAATATTAGGAGGAGGTGGAGGAGGCTCAGGAACAATAGGAGCAGCAAGAGGAGGGTTATTTTCAAGAGGAAGCTCAGGTAGTGCATCATCAAATACTGATGCTGCATCATCCCTCCCATCAGGTGGACCTAACGGAAGAAGAACACTATGAGGTTGATCCTCAGAACACTGCTCAGAAGAAGGACACTGAAAGAACCCTCTGTCTTCATCAAATACTACGTCCCAACTGAAGCTAAGACGACCAGTGTCTATATCAATCAGCCTATAGGCCTTGTGGTGATCATTGTACCCTGTCATCATGAGTTTTTGGCTTTTGGAATCCAACTTAGAGCATTTAGCAGCTGGAATCCAAACATATGCAACCGAGCCAAACACTTTGAGGTGACTGATCTTAGGCTTACAGCCTGACCAAACCTCTTCTGGAGTCTTCCCCTTAAGAGCCTGAGTAGGTGATCAGTTAAGAAGATAGACAGTAGTAAACATTGCTTCAACCCAAAATTTGTTCAGAACATTCCTATGTTGTAACATGGAACGAGCCATTTCAACAACCGTACGGTTGCGACATTCGACAACACTGTTCTACTGAGGAGTGTAGGGTGTAGTTAACTGTCGTTTGATGCCATGGGTATCACAGAAGTTGGAGAAAGCAAAAGAAACAAAATTCCCCCCTGTTATCTGTCCTAAGAGTTATGATATTACAGCCAGACTCTTTTTCAACTAAGGATTTAAATTTCTGAAAGATACTAAATACATCATATTTATGTTTTAGAAAGTACACCCACATCTTTCTACTGAAATCATCTACAATAAGCAAAAAATATTTGCAACCACTAACAGAAGATGTATTCATAGGACCACAAATATCAGCATGACTTAACTGGAGTACCTTAGATGCGCACCAAGATTCTCCATCCTTGAATGAAGACTGATGTTGCTTGCCAGCTTGAAAGGCGCCACACACTCCCAACTGCTGAGTCTGAATATCAAGTAACCCTGACACAAGTCCCTCCCGAGATAGTTGAGAGAGATATTGAATGTTTAGATGCCAATATCTTTGATGCCACAAAGTGCTGATGGGAGAAACACGAGCTGCTAGAGCCACTTCTGGAGAATCACCAGTGTCAAGAAGCCTGTATAGGCCATGATCTTCTAGGCCAACGGCAACCGTAAGACAAGTTTCCCTGTCCATAATGGAGCACTTGTGTGCACTGAACACCACATCAAGCTGAGGAGAGTTTCTCATAATCTGGCTGACAGACAGCAGATTAATTTCCATACCAAGAACATAGTACACATTCATGCAAATGAGTGTGCGCCCACCAGACTGGATCTGAACTGTACCTCTGCCAATCATTGTGTACTCCTCACCTCCACCGAATAGCACAAAATCACTAAAAGATGAGAAGTCAAGAAACCAGTGACGCCTGTGAGAGAAATGACGTGATGCACCAAAGTCAATGTACCAGGCAAAAGACGGGACATAATCTGATGACATCTTAGCCATAAAGGCGTAAAAGGTAGATTCGGTCTGCTCGGAATGTTCTGCAACATTCGTTGTCTGATGAGACCCTCCCTATTTCTTCTGTTCAGAAGCAATTCTCTGTTGGCAATCTTTCTTCATGTGGCCGAACTTGTGACAATAATTACACTGCACATTTTTATTTTTAGCGAGATCAAAAGGCTGAGAAGAACTTTTCTGCTGAAAGGACTAAGAAGAATGATACTTGGCAGCAAAAGCATTTTCTGATGAGGCTAATGAAGCACCACTACTAAACTGTTGTTTCCAACGATCCTGCTGCAGGAGTTTGGTGCATAACTCTGAAAACTTCAGATCAACATTAGTGGTGGTAATGTTGAGTGTTTCTATGAAGTGTTCATCAGGTTTCGGTAGACTTTTCAGAGTGACGACTACCATATCTTCTTCCTCCATGGTCTGACCAATGGCTTCGAGCTGATCTCGAATGTCTTTAATCTTGCTAAGATGTTCCTGTAAAGACATATGTTCGTCCATCATGATGGAGAACAACTAATACTTTAGAAAGAAAGCTCTGCTCTTGTCGGATGTCTCATGCAGTTCCTTCAAATGTTGCCAAATTTCGGTAGCTGTCTTGCCGGAAGGAATCTGTGGTAACTGATCATCAGTCACAGAGAGTTTGAGAAGCATAACAACCTCTCGATTTCAATCATCAAACTTATCTTGATCAGCACCAGCTGTACCAGGACGGAGCTCTTTGCCCAAAACGAGTTGGTCAAGACGCCTATATTCAAAAATGGTCAACATTCTCTGTTTCCAAATGTTATAATTGGTCCCATTAAAGCGTTGATTGCCTTCCAACATCAAATTGGTTAGCGAGGCCATCTGTACGTTTCCCAAGACACGGAAAACAACAAAGGAGTCTGACACAGATTTCAATGCAAATGCTGGCTAATTGGGACAAAATCTGACAGGTGCTGGGAACAAAATTCAAATCCGCTGACTCGAAAATCGAGGCACGGAAAACGATGCACCCAGAAAATTCTGACGACTACCCAGCTGAGATATCACAAAACCCACATCAAATCTGTAATAGGAAAAAAATTTCGACAAATGAAAATAAAATACCAGGTTCCGACTGCAACCCGAACCGAGAAGATAAGATGGGTGGAATTTTTTGATGATCAAGATAATATCCGCGTGATGCTCTCGGGTCTACTAAATGACATGGATGGTGTCTAGTCGTGTTGTCCACCACTGGATTCCCGGCTTTCAGATGCCCAAATCTCAAGGCTGACGTCCGCGTGTGTGACGGAGAACCCGGTTCTTCGATGCAACAGTTCTAGCAGATGCTCGCAGAGCTTTTAACAAAATGCCCAAAACAAATTCGGTTTCATGGATTGTTACGATTGCAGCTTACGCCCGGAATGAGAACTGTGAGGAGGCTTTGAAACTCTATTCTGGAATGCATCTCATGGGTTTCTTACCGGACCGTGTCACTTTTATTAGTGTTCTGCCAGTATGTGCGAACTAGGCATACGCGTTCACAATCGTATTTCCCAAACGAATGTCGGGTTCAAATCCAACCTGTAGGATGTGAGCATGAACTAGTTTGCCCTCTGCCACAGCTTACTCGTCAGCACAAGCCTACAAGAGAGAATGGTAGGGCAGGTTTCGATCCTCGGACGTCTGCTATCTTAGAGTATTCCAGTGGCAGATATCAAAGACACGAATAACAGGTGGACATGCCGTCTCTAGCCACTCCCTACACACAGATCCTCGTAGTTGTGTCCAAGTTGTCGAGCTTCCTTAAGTGAAAGTTCCAACACGCGCATTGCTCTTGGAGCGAACGGAATCTCCACAGCAACAAACCCACTGCCTCTGCCAATGATTTACCTACATACGAATATTGTTGGGATCAGCTCCAAGATTCTCAAGCACACGAACTGCAACACTTTCACATTCCCTCAACAACCCTAAAAGCAAGTGCTCAGATCCTATGTAGTTGGATGTTAATTCGATGGCGTGCACCAGCCGCAAGCAAAAGTAACCACGGTCAGATAGCGACGAAACAGTGGTATGCCAACGATCTCATGACACCCAGTAAGCAACCACAATTTTCGCAAACTCCACGAAATTTTTCAAAAAAAAATCCGAAAAAATAAAATATAACCTAGCTCTAATACCATAAAATAGTGCGAAAACATGCATATGGACTTCAATGAATGAATTGATTAATTTACACTGAGCAATGAAGCTCAATAAGTAGTACAATTATATTTACAGAAACAGCAAGTTTCTACTAAGAATATAGAAACAGCGAGTTTCTAACAAGAAACTACTAATTACAATCACAGATGAGCATTAAATAATTAAATAGCATTATTCTAATAGGATGCTTTATATTTGTTTGAATTATTTCTAGGGTTTACTTTATGTTGTAGTAAGGTATGTCATACCTTTGGAAGAAACATTGAAACCTTATATGGAATGAAAGTTATGAAGTAGTCTAGGGTTTATGACAAAGTCCCTAGCAAGTTGTTGAAGAGTATATGTCTCTTGTTTGTAATTAAGTCTGGGTATCTGATATGTATAAAGTTGAAATGCTTCGGTGATCATGCTTCCATAGATTTGGTTGTACTTTCTATCTAAGATGTGCAAGTACACAATATTCAACTTGGTGAAGATGCTCGATGTGACAAGCATGATGAGGATGATAATAACTCTATTGAAATGGTTGGAAGTCGCGAAAGGTTCTCTGATGACGAAAAGAAGAAGATGATTTACGAAAGGAAGCCTAAATAGAAGAGATATCCCTAAGATTAAGGAGTTTGGATGAAGAGGTGCTTCCTGGTTGAGAGGGAGGGCATAGCTTGGTGTTAATTGAAGAATGAATTTTGGAGGATACGTTGTTACATGAGAAGTAGGAAAGGAAGTATATGATTGAGGAATCTTTTGTCAAAGATTCGGTTGATAGTTTTACAAAGTTGAGGAGCAACATCTAGAACAACCTCGGAGGTTTGTATTTGATTATATACATTCGAAAGTATATTATTGGTTGGGGTTGTGTTGGTACAGGTAAATCTCTCGAAGATTTTGATAGCATGCTGGGTACTGATCAGTTTGATAGGGAGAGACTCGTTGTCCTTGATCTGGGAAATCAAGGGGCGTTGAGGCTTCCTGAGTGAAGCATTGCCTGGGAAGACATTTGTTCGGCACTTTGTGTTGATGTTTAGGTCCCGAAGTTGGAAAGGTGGTGTTGGTTATTGAGCTTTGTTTTGGATACACACCTGGACTTTTGGATTGGTGGTTAGCAATTAAGCCCGGTGGTACCTAGAGGGGCTGAAAGCTTGAGTCCATCTTATTCCCACATGGATAGATTGCCCTGGTCAGGAATCTAGTATGTGACATTGTGGTGCCTAAATTGTTGAGAGACCACATGGATAGATTTCCCTGGTCAGGAATCTAGTCCATGGTAATGCGGTGCCTAAAGTTCTTCATGGTTCATATAGTTTGAGATCTTCCATTGTATTTGTACATTATGAATACCTCCCTAGTTAAGAGGAAGTGTTGGAAAATGTAACCAGGTTCAGTCTTCATTAATGTACTTAAGTTATCATGTAATGTACTTGTCAAAAGAATAAAGAAAAGAATTTTTATTATTATTATTGTGGCTTATTAAAGCATGGGTTTCATGCTTGGGTCACCATGTTTTAGGTCAAAGTCCCCAATGAAGACTTCTAGTACTTACTCTGAGTCAATAGAGTCATTGTACTTTTAAAGAGACCCTTCTTTGGCTTTTGAATCATGTAAAAAGGTTAAGTCTTGAGTCGAATATGATTTATGTATCCTCCACACCATGTCGGCCTAGAAGAAGATCAAGTCAGCCTATGGAACTTATTCGACCTCACATGGAGCCTATAACTACAAACACATCGAATTCATATGGAGCATCATTCTCACACACAAATTCGAGATCTCTTGTAGCTAGGAAAAAGTGCGAAGTTCTCTTGTAGCTGGGAAAAGGTGCGAAGTTTGTTGTTGGGAAGCCAAAGTGAATGCGAGTTTGGGGAAGTCTAAGATGAAAGGAAAAATCGAAATTTTGGTGTCTCTCTCTCTGTTTTGTGTCTTGGATTGGGAGATCGAAGTCTTCCAAGTTTCTCTGTTGCCGGAAGTTGTCAGTTGTCGGAAGTTGCTGAAAAGGAGTCTAAATTTTGGGACGCTGACTTGGTGGGGAGGAAAGGTCTTGTCTTGGTCTAGGGTAAAGAGTCTCAAAGAATACTATTGAAAGGAAGAATTTCTTGACTGGGTTTTCCCCTCGAGGGGGGTTTTTCCCTGGCATAGTGCCTACATTTGGTGTCTACTGTTTTATCTGTCGTTGCTTTAGTAATTGCCTGATGAACTAAAGGAAAGAAGATATAAATAATCTTAATAATAAGAAACATCACAAGTAATTATCAAGAATAAGAAAATATTTCCTCCTTTCTAATTTTCTAACACCTACCAACTTAAATGAAGCTCAAACTAAGCCATTAAGATAGAAAAGGATAGGAAGATCTCTGGAAAATCTAAGACCCCACGTTTCAATAGAGGTTCTAAAAAATCACGTGAATTTGGAAAAGTTGAAGCAAAAGAAGTTGAAAATGATTCCATCAAGGAGCTAACACAAATGATAAAGAACATGGAGCTCAACCAAGCCCAATTGATAAAGGCCATAGAAATAAACCATGCAAAATAGGTTGGTGGCCATGGAAATGTCACAAGCACAAAAGTTCCAACCAAGGTCCTATTGTCCACCACCTATGGGTGACACCCATAGGAGATATTTTTCTCCTAGATGGTCCTCATTCGACAGCTAGCAGCCACCAGATAGCGCGATGTGCCACCATCTCCACCAGCTAAGCCAGCCATTGTGCCTCCTTGCCTATCAGTTATGATCGTATGTTTGAAGGTGGGCCTTCCAACCCTGAAGGTATGGCTTTCACTGTGTAGTTGGGTATTTTCGTTTATTTATCATGGACACTTTTGTGCATGGATTTGTGGGGGGGTTCAGTGGAAAGAATGGGCTTGGTTCATACTCTTGCCCCCTTGTCCAATTTAATAGGTTAACCTTGTACCCTAGTCCCATGGGATCTCCTTTATTGTCTATTGGCTTTAGCAGAGCCACTACATGGGAAATCTCGATTCTAATTGTGTGGTCACACTTCCTCGACACCACAAACACCACTCCCCTCCGCTCATTATGGCCCCTTTTCACATATCTCCCATCAGGGTCCACATTCGTCCATTGGATCCACAAGGAGTTTGCATCCCCCTCCCCTTGTCCACACTTTGGGTCAGGCCTAAAACGATGCCACGGAGATTAATGCAGGTAAAAAGAAAGTAAAAAGCATAATTTGGCCACTCTCAACAAGAAATGTACCATAAAATGAAAAAGATGGCCAGGACATACAAATTTAGCATGCAAGCAAAAGCCATCATAAGCTCTAGCCCTATCATTATGGCCATCACCTTGATTCCTAGGGCGCCTTGTATTGGCCCCCTGAATCATTAAGGAACCAATGATTGTCCCAACCCCTAGTGGGCAATGAACTGCTCAACCTTAAGGGACGTAATCATTATTATATCCTACACATCATGCTCTCATTCCCTAAAGCCCCAAGTAGTTATAAAAGAAAAATCAATAAAAGGCAAAACGCATATGAAGAAGGGTAGAAAAACAAAGGTCGGGGTAACTCATCTACCACGATTGCTCCCTTCTACATCTATACACCCAAGTGTGGGCTTTCTTCATCGTAGCTACCCTTGTGCCATGGCATGTGGCTTGGAGCCTTCCCTTGATGCCCCGCTCTGTTCCATCATTATATCACATCAAACCTACCACATGACGGATGTACAATGGACCTATCACTCCCTTAAAGGTTGAAACCACCTAAGAGGGTCCTTGATTAACCTCCTCCTTGAACTTCGAGACACCTATACACTCTAAAGCCCATTATGAAAGGGCACGCCACTATGAAGTGCTCACTTCCTTCCATGATTTGTAAGCTCATTTGCTCAATTACACTAATGATTTGTTGTACTCCAAGGTGAGGAGATGCATTGGATCTTATACAGGATTACAGGTGTGTCTTCATCTTGGGGTTTGGTCTCTCCATATACAGGGTCCAAGCCCTACAGAGGGTCATATTAGCATTTGTAGGGTGTGCTTTGAGAGCCATGGGCCTCCATTATCGCTGAGAGAAGATAGCCATGCTATGGGACCCTTTAGTACCATTCATTGCAAGATCGTGTTCCACTTGTTTGATGATGATGATGATGATGATGATGATGATGCACCTAGACCACCTTGCCAAGCTGACTAACACTTGCACCACACACTTGGCAGTTGATCCAGGGCCCAGATGAGGTTGTGTCTCACCATGGGAGACAAAGGGAGGGCTTGCACCATTGTTCTGGCCCTTCAAAATGGGATACAAGCTTGTTTGATCCACTTGAAGACCCATGATGATGATTTTGTGCCCCCACGGCCACTTGGGAGCACCACAGGTCATTTGCTTGGAGATCAAGCGGTCATCCCCTTCATCACTATTTATGGAGCCCTTCCACTCATTTTGGCACATGAAGGACTTCACTACACCTTTCAAATGGCCCTCCTATCTATTGTATTTACCATTTGGGCCCTCTTGAGAGGCTTATTTTTCATATCATAGTGCTATTTGGTGGCCTTGTCACCAAAAGATCTTATTTTGCACATTATTTTAGTATTAGGGGCATCATTAGGCTAAATTAGGCAAATCAAACCCTTAGAGGATCATATACATTAATGAGAGGATCACTTCATTCCTCATCATCACTTGGATTTTTATCTCTCTTAATGAGAATTTCTCACTACCTTTTGATGAACAAATTGGAGAACCATTGATGCATTTTGATGTTCGCATAATCTTTTCTTGATCTTGGAGCTTCATTTTTGTCTCTATTTGATAATTGGATATATTCACTATACTTGTAAGTGCTTTTTCATGCTTATCTTTATCTCTTGTAGACATGATTAATGTGTGGAATTTTTGCTCATGAAATCTGAAATTGCCCTAATTAAATGTGAAATCATGAAAAAATTGAATTCGTGAGATATTGCATATGTTTCATGTTTGTAGTATGGTGAATGAAAGTTCTTAGGGGTAAATTATCTCTACAATTGCCTTGAGAAGTCATCAAATTCTGCAATAAGTATAAATTCCTTGGTGACCTAGTAGTTGCCTCTTAGGGCTAGTGCACAGTTGCCATAAGGACTCCTTGGTTGGGTAAACAAACTCCAATATTGAAAGCACATTGACTCCATTTCTCCCAAAAGGCAAGGTACTAATCTAATCCTTGGTACTAATCTAAAGATTCTCTCTTTTTCACCTCCTTCCTTTTTTCCAACCTTAACCGTAGAGGTCTCCTAGGGCATCTAAAGAAACTCATTGGAGCCATCCATTCTGAGAGCAAGTTGGACTACAATGGTGTTGGGGTTTTCCCGAGGCTCTCACAAGTTTTGAAGGATTTTCCACGGTCATATTTGGAAATATCTCAAGCCTTATCGTTATTGTTCCTAGGCTTCCTTGGTTAGTGGCTTCTTCAAGGGTCATTGCATTAAAACTCAAGTGAAATTCAATTTAAATGACCCTCTTCTTCTCCCCTGCTTGGTCTAGATCTTTTGTTTGAAGTTTCACCCGAAACCCTAAGCCTCGCTTGGGTCCTCTTAGGCTTCTTTGTGGTCCCATACATTTATCATGCCTTATCTTACAAGGCCATCTTAGTAAAACCCTCCTCTCTTGGGATTCTTAGGTCTAGGGCATCTCCTATCCTGCAATATCTCTAATCCCTGGGTCTAGGCCTCCTTTGAGCCTTTCTTGCAGAGCCCCACACCTTGCTTCTAGAGCAAGTACCCTATCATTTGAGTCTCTACTGTGAATGGGCTCTTGAAATCACTATTTATCCCATCATTGACTTATCATTCATAGCGATTTCCTTATACCAGCACTCCTCCCATCAGTGAAAGTTCATAAAGAGCAGGGGACAACGATTGAGATGACATTCGATCCTTGTTCCATTGTTGCAACTTGGTCTAGTAGTTTCCCCTTTAGAAAACACCATGAAAAACATTGATCAGAGCATCCCTAAAGAAAAGAAGAAGAAATGCCTTGAAGTAATTCTGGAAGAGCTTGTCAAAAAACTCTATTTGCAAGCCCAGCGCTACTTTCAGCAAGAAAACACATGCTGGCACCCTTTGGTCTAACTAGTGACTAGCACTGGCAGCGCGACTTTGGATAGGAAAATCCACATTGATCCTCTTCAGGCAATTTCTCCAAAAATGGTGCAAAAGCTTCTCTTACTAGAAGCCTCGAGAACAATGAGTTGGTTATTGTTGAATAAGGATATGGTCGAGTTCTCCCATTTTGAATCCTTGATCCCACCTTTAGGGATCTTCCCTTAAGATGTGGACCTTCTTCCCCCTTTTGTGGATCCCTAACTCCCTCTCCTTCCCTATAAATACATTCTCTTATACCCCAAATGGTTGGTCAGACTAGGTTGGTCATGCTGCTGCTAAATTGTGCCTAATTGCTGTCAATTTGTGAAGGAGAAAGGAGAGCTTGAGAAGTCTTGGCTTGGACTTGGAAACCCATCCCAAAGGAGGCTTCCAACATCAAGGCAGTGGTTGTATGCTTCCCTCTTGTGTTTATTATTAAGACAATGCATGTTTACTTTCCATAAGCGTGTAAATGACTACTTGCTTAGTATGATACTCCTTGATCTATCATATGGTTTACATTAGAATGCATATGCTATGTTTTTATTTTGTTTTCTTTGCTTGATCTCTCTTGCGGGTATTCGTTCGCAATAGAATAGCAAGGATCGAGCTTGGAAGTAAGGAGATTGAGATCGACATCGAAAAGCGACTACACAAGAGTGAAGTAGGTCATCTTTCCTCTCTCATGTTATTCTAATTTAAACTAGGAGAGTTTTGCATGTATTTGTTTCGGTTGTTACTAGATCCACTCATTGGACTAGAGGGATCACTTCTATCTGTAGAATGGATTGCCTAGATAAGAGAACCACTGCTAGATTGAGCAGTAACAAGTCCAATTATAGATGGCAAAAGAATAGGGGCCGCTCACAAGAGTATAGGCCTACCAATCCATTAGAGTCCACAAACATGGTGGATCAAGTTAGCCCCTATTGTAGGCCATGTGATGAGTTTCATGAGGAGGCCACAAGCCCCATTGTTAGAAGGATCATTGAAAGTGGCATGATTGGAGGGGAACATGTGGGAACCAATGATCAGATCAATATGTTCTCCATGGAAAATCAAGTTAGAGCTGTTGAGACAAATCAGAAGATTGATCATGTGTCTTTTGCTTGTGGGTTTAATAATATGGTTGCAAATTATGATAGTGTCACTAAGATTTATGGGGAAAAGCCAACATCTAGACAGATCCTTGCCATGGCGAAGTATAAAGGAATGACTTATAAGACAAGGAATAATCAAAATCAAAGTAATCACAAAAAAAAAATTCCCTCCTACTTCAGAGTTGAACTTTGACATGGGTGATTGGGCAAACAACACAAAGGTTTCCATCCCAGTATCTAAGCTTTTGAAGTACCATCTCAAAAGGCAAAGTTGTTGAATGCCATTAAAGTGACGCAACGGGAAGTTAGTACAAAAACGCCTAATGATGTACTAGAGGATGCTCAATTTATACTGCAACATATGGACAAGTATGTGGGGAATGAACATCGTCAACCTTTCTTCATTCCTTTGATGGTAAATGACCATCTCCTATACAATTGCATGCTAGATTTAGGGGCTTCATCTAATGTCATGACCAAGAAAGTCATGGAGCAGCTAAACTTAAGGGTATTTAAGCCCTATCACAACATATGTGCAATGGACTCAAAAAGAATTGAAGTGTGTGGGTTAACCAAGGATTTACAAGTTCACCTAGCAACATACCAAGACATAATGATCATTATGGATTATGTTGTGATAGATGTACCTGAGGCATGGGGCATGCTCTTATCAAGGAAATAAGCAGCAAATCTAGGTGGTAGCCTTAAGATGGACCTATCCTATGCCACCATTCCCATGCCAGATAATACCTTTGTTTGGCTTGAACGCGAGATAGAACAAAGATATCATGTTGAGAATCCAAGGGAACCCAACAACCAAATTATTTGTGGGTCATTCAAGCCAGGAAGTTTTACAGTGTTGACAAACTTTCCAGCAACCATGATAGATCAGATTAAGAATAAAGAGGTTGGGCATACTGCAAAACACTTGGGTACTTCAAATTTTCCATCAAGACATTTTCAAGACAAGGCAGAAAGATTGGTAGTAGTTGCACTTGTTGAAATATGTAACTAGGTTAGGTCTTCATAATGACATATGTAATCATGATTTTATGTATTTCATGAGAAGAGAAAAAAAAATTATTGTTGTTATTCTTGAGACATGGGTTTCATGCTCAAGAAAATTTTATTTTTAGCTCAAGCACCCATTGAGTGCTTCTAGGTTTGTCATAAAGTCAATTGAGTCATTGTCATCTATTGAAGACCCATTTGGGCATGTTACATATTGTAAAGAAAATTTATTTAAGTCAAAATTGAGTCAAGAGGCCCTCCAAGACCTCGTCACGGTGCAAAGATCAAGTCGGCCTACATGAAAGAACAAGTTGGCCTAAAGATATCAATTTGTACCCCTCACAAGCCTATAAATAAGAAAGAACTCAACCTCATTTGGACACTCACTCAAGCAAGTTTGATCTCCTCACGATAAACGCTGGAAAAGGATGAAAAGGAAAAAGAAAAGAAATATCGATGTTTTTGGGCCTCTCTCTCTCTCTTGTGTTAGGGTTTCTACAGTTGTTGGGCAAGTTGAAGTGTTGGACAAGTTGTTGGACAAGTCGAAGTGTTGGAAAGTTGTCGGGCAAGCCAAAGTGTTGGAAAGTAAGTTGTTGGGCAAGTCAAAGTGCTAGAAAGTTCTTGGGCAAGTTGAAGTTGCAAAAGAAACTGTTGGGTCAAAGTTGCAGAAGAATTTGTTGGGGGTCGAAGTTGCAGAAGAATTTGCTAAAGTTCGAATTTGCTAAAGTTCGAATTTGCTAGATCGAAAGGTTTGACTTGGTCTTAGAGGGTGGTCAAGGGTCATAGGTCTTGGAATTTGTCAATTGAAGTTTTATAAAAAGAAAATAATTCTTGTGGGTTTTCCTCTAAAGTGGAGAGGTTTTGGCCTTAGCTGATCACCTACATCTTGTGTCCTCTTGTCTCATTGTTCTTTATGATTTGCTAGTTGTTTGATGATAAGAACACTAAATATAATCAAGAGAATGAAGAAGCTAATTAAGTTAAGTAAAAATACATCACAAGCAGTTAACAAAGTAAGAGAAATCACCTAATCTAGCTACCCTAGATTTCTCAACATGGTATCAGATCTAAGGTGACTACATCAAGGAAATGTTGCTTAAAGAAGGATACTCGAGGGCCAAAGCATCAAGAAGTTTGATCAAGCAAGAAGAAGGAGTCTAATACCTAGCGAAGACAAGGAAAGATAAAGGAAGGGAGAGTGAAGCACTTTTGGGTCTATTTTCTGGGCTATATTCTCCACACGTGCGAAGTATGAGGGCATCCTTCTGTAGCAGCAAGTATCAAATAGCAACCACCATCAAAGATCAAGTTTGCAAGCCAAAATAACAAGAAAAAGAAGTCAAGTCAAGCGAAGTAGAAATGAGGCAAAATTGTCCATCTTCTAGCCACAAGTGTGATCTAGGGTTACTGAAGAAAAGGCCGAAATTGCAGCACTGCAACAGCAAGCCGAAGTTCTGAAGAAGGGACAAAATTTGAGGTTGTGAAATAAGTTTGACTGGCGTTGACCTGAAGGAAGGGATGCAGGAAAAAGCATTGTCATTATCATGAAGGAATCAATGTGATCTCTCTTTGAGTCGAGGATCACTTTCAAAGGAAGACATCTTCACCAAGAAGACATCTTCTATTATCTACATCATCAACAAAATCAAGAAGGCATCAAGTTGAAGATTTCATCATCTAGGAGTATCTTCACTTGCCAAGTAAGTATCTTTATATATATTTGAATCTGTCAAAATTTGCAAGGAAAGAAACAAATTGGTTGGGTAGTGAAACTTCCCTGCATGGAAGAAAACAACAGATTTGGTCCTCATAGAAAATGAAGTCGTTGAGCATGTTAAAGGTTTTGTCACTAAAACTCCAAAGGAAGAAGCTCAAGCCATAGTTGAATACATGAAAAGGGAAATAAGGGCTCAAAGGATTCTTATAAAATCCATCAAGGATAACCAACTTACCAATCAAACAAGAACTATTACCTCAAAACGAGAACTCTAACCAAAACACCCCAAAAAAACATGAAAAAATAGCGTAAAAACGAAAAGTTTTAATGTTGAAATAACCTCTCTTTTTTTCGGGGTAAATTTCAACATTTTTAAAAAATATAAGTAAAAGTCATTTTCTTATGCCAAAAACACCCTGAAAATGAAAAGTGTTGATGTTGGAATAACGTCTTTTTTATCGGAATAAATTGTCAACATTTTTTAATAATGATGCTAAAGATAAAATATCATGACTCTGAAAAGTCTTAAAATTCCTACTATAAGCATGACATTAAAGAAATATCACGTCTCTTTAAAATTCCAGCGATTTTTAGGCATGGTATTAAAGATAAAATATCATGTCTCTGAAAAACCTTAAAATCCAACAATTTTCAGCCATGGTGTTAATATTATTTTTAAAAATTATTACCATTTAATTTATTTTTATTTTAAGTTTATCATATTAATAACAATTTATTAAATATTATGCCTTTTTAATATACTGTATTGTAGGAAACACTTCAGTTATGATGAATAAAAAACTTTACAAAACAAATGAATTTATAGGTGATTTTGAAGTTTCTATACTCTCTGCATTAAAACATTTGTTTTTTTTTAAATTTGTGTAAATATTTTAATTTTAAATAATTTTAAGATTTTGAAATTTACAAATCATTTTTTAAAAACTATACTTCATCATTGAGAAATATAT
>APFE031272323.1:0-14516 GCA_000404065.3 Pinus taeda | reverse complement strand
GATGAGGTGGAGGTGGAGTTGGAGGTGGTGGTGGATGAGGAGCCGAAGGCGAAGGAGGAGGAGGAGGCAGAGCTGGAGGAGGAGGAGGAGGACGTGTTGGTGGTTGTGCATGAGTAGGAGGAGGAGTAAGAGGAGGAGGTGTTGGAGGAGGCGGAGGTGGAGGAGGAGGTGGAGGCAGAGGCATATATGGCTTTGGTTATTCTTTGGGTATTTCACATATTTTCCATAATTATCATTAATTTTTTATACAGCTAATTGTTTAAGGAAAATAAATTAATTTCCAATTCACTTTCTCTCATGACCTGAGCTGCTTCGTTTTTTAGGGAATCCACAATTTATCTTGTATCTTGTTTCAAAGTATTTATTAGGAAAGAGAAATATTTTCTACTTGTTTATATGTATGTAATAATCACCTATTCACTAGCTTCTTATGTTTTCATTGTAGGGGACCTATTTTCATCGGAACAACATTCCTTTAAAGAAATTATACTTTCAGGGAAAGGCTAAAGGAGAAATACATGTAATTAGTGAAGGATGAGAGATTGTTTACTGTATTATAATTTTTGATGTTGAAATCCTTTGATGATACTTATATTGTAACATGCTATACTAAGTAATGAAAATTTTTCTTTGTGGACTATATCTTTGAACTCAAAAATTGTGGCTTTATAATGAGTTGTGTTAATTGATTTTTTTATCATATAGCAAATTAACTTTCATTACATATTTCTGTAATTTCAAAAAATTGTGTATTGATTAACAATTATTAGAGTTTTGATTGAAGAAGAAAATTCAATAGTTACTATAATAGTTACGCACCAAGGAGTTGAAAAAACTTATAGATGGTGATGAACCATCAAATCCTAACAATGTTTATTTATTTGAAGCGAATTAATTGGATAATCATTTTTCTACGAGAGAATCAATGCATAAGAATGAAAAATAACTTGATGTAAAGATTAAATGAGGGATTCACCAATAAATTACAAGATTTTATAATTAACTGAATGATTCAATAATATTTTATAACATTCTACAATTCATTGAAAGATGCACCAATATTTTACAGTATTTTATATTTTAGTAAAATATTCCCTAAAATTTGATATATACTTGAAGTGCACTAGATAATGACCATTAGTTACTAGTAGAAAGGAAAATAATAAATCACATGAAGATAAGGAACATAGGAATAGAAGAAGAGAAACGATGTAGCAAATAAATAACAAAGTGTTACTTTATATTATATTCTCTTCAAAAGTCAGTCACAAAAGATATAATGATGCATACATTTCCATATTTCCATATATATATATATATATATCTTATGTCGAGATAGTCATAAAAATTTAATTGTCAAAACCAATTTAGCCTATCTAACTTAGACTCTTGACTCAACTAAAGAGTTTATCGAATTTATAATATCAATTCTAGAATTGTTTGGGATCGTCAACTAAGTCGACTAGCCCCTCCAACATCTCCCTTACCCTTAATATCTTCTTTGTGATAGAGAAGTGAATATTTGGAGTCTTACAAAATTTGTACAAAATTTGACACCATAAATTAAAACATTTAAATCCTTATAATGAAATAAAAGTTCTTTTGGGAAGATCACATTTGGAGAATTCTTTTTGACTTGAGGCACGAGAGAACAGAGGGAAGAATGATCTTATTTCAATGCGCGAAGGGGTTTTTCTGAATGCCTATGAAGGGTGGACAAGGAGGGAGCTCCACTCCCTCCTACAAGAAGGCCCTGGCCAGCAGGGGGAAAAAGCCTCTAGAAGGTGTTAGGGAAACAGGGGTGGAAGGAGAGAAGAGCACGGAAGTGGGGTTAGTATAACCCATAGAAAATTATCAATATCGCACAAACGACAAGGAGGTAGAGGAAAAACAACAGGAAACTAAAGACAAGAAACACAAGGGACCTTGCAAAGCCAAAACAGACATAACTTCGAGGGCGGTGTTAAATAATCCGGAGTTGCAGGCATACACGGAACATATGGGGACATATGCCATCATCTGCAAGTTCATGGGACTATGGCCCACTAAAAAAGCTCTTCAATCATGCATCAGATGCCACTGGAAACCTAAAGGAAGTATAGATCTTCACCTTCGGTCTAAGGGTTTCTTTACAGTGGTGTTCAAAAATATAGAAGACAAGGACATAATATTTGAAGGAGGGCCCTACCTCTTTATGTGGCAGGACTCTACATGAGACCCTGGGTCATGTACTTTGTACCAAAAAAGGAGACTTTTACTTCAGTACCAGTTTGGGTAAGGCTCTACTCTCTACCTCTTGATTACTGGAAAAATGAATCATTAATGGCCATATGCAATAAATTAGGACACTTTGTAAAAGCCTCTGAAGCCACAAGAAGGGGAAAATATACTTCCTTTGCCAGAATTTGTGTGGAAATGGAGCTATCAGGAGCCCTACCGGAGGAGATAATCTTGGAAGTTTTTTATGAAGAATGGGTACAAACAGTAGATTATGATCACATTCCATTCAGATGTCGCAAATGCCATGAACATGGACATATTTTTAGAGATTGTCTGCTCAACAAGGAAATGAACAAAAGCAAAAGAACTATAGTGAAAGAAGAAGACAACTTTCAGAAAATAGTTAACCGAAGTAAAGGGAGTAAGAGAGGTACAAGGAATCAACAGTGAGAAGAACAACAACTCAGACAAAATAGTTTCCAGGGGCTTCAGGAAGAGGAAGAGAATACTAAAGAAGAACAAGCAACAGAAGGAAGTTTTGCAGAAAAAGAGGAAGGGAAATACCCGGTACAGAAACAAAATGATGAGTACCAGAAAGAGGCCATCATTAGTGATTTTGATCAAGAAATGGACCATGAAACAACCCAGAACGACATGGAGCTGGAGGAGCGCAAACATCAAGAAATTTTGGAGAAAGAGAATCTAGATCTAGAAGGCTTCTTAGAACAAGGAACCAAAGAGGGAGTGAACTCGTTACCTCAAAAGGAGTTCGACAGAGTTCAGCCATTGTTCATCTGGAAAACCTAGAACAACAGATCTGAAAAGCTAAGGAAGAATGAAAAAAAAAGTAGCGAAGGAGTAAAAGCTTTGAAATCCATACCAGGATTAGCTCCAAGAATCCTAAGAAAGAAAAGAGGCTGGAAAAACCAGAACGGGATGTTGATGGAATCTGGGAAGCTAATGATAGGTTTATATAAGATGAAAGATATATCGAGTTACTCCTATAAAAATATTTTATAATGAAGTTTACTTCTTGGAATATAAGAGGTTTAGGCAATAAAAGGAAAAAAAGATTATTAAGTAACAGAATGAAGCAAGTAGCCCCGGATGTGATCTTCATTCAGGAAACAAAATGTTCCATTCAAAAGATAAAATAGATTCATGGTAAATGGCTCAACAGATTTGAGTTTTCGGAGGTCAAAGTAGAGAATACAGTTGGAGGCATTCTCACGCTTTGGAACCCCCAAAAGATTGACATGGTAGATGCAGAAGCCTCTAGAAATTATCTTTCAATGGTCATTCGGCTAGTGGGAAATAAGGAAATGTACTTGGTTACGAATGTGTATGGCCCTCAAAGGTTGGAGGGAAAAATCTTGTTTCTTGATTCATTGAAGAAGCTCAAGGAACGTCATCTGAAAATCCCCTAGATCTTGGGAGGGGATTTCAATATGATAAAAACATTGCTGGAAAAAAAAGGAGGAAATAGAATTCTAACCAAAAATTCTTGTGCGTTTCTAACCTTCCTAGATAGTATGAAGCTCGTGGATATTTCCATAAATAATGGTACCTCTACTTGGAACAATAAAAGAGGAGGAGAGTCCAAAGTGGCATCCAAATTGGATAGATTTATAATCTCAGAAGATCTTATGATCAAGGAGAAGGACATAGTTGTGAGTATTCTTCCCTTTGGAGGCTTAGATCCGTGGCCAGTACAACTAGACGTTCCGGGTATAGGCAAACCGAAAAATAGACCTTTCAGATTTGAAAATAGCTGGCTCTCCCACCCAGACTTCTTTAACAACATTATTGTCTGGTGGGAAAAATATTTAGATATTCAAGGCACAAGAATGTTCCTTCTTCAAAAAAGACACAAACACATTAAACTCCAGCTCAAGGAGTGGAATAAGAAGGAATTTGGAAACATTTTTGAAGAGAAGGAAATTGTGGAAGGAAAAATACATAGACTCGACCAAAACCTGATTATAGAGGGTTTTGAAAGGGAGTGGAATGAATTGGAAACTAAATATCATCAATATTGGAACAAATTATATAAGAAAGATGAAATTTTTTGGAGGCAAAATTCCATAGTGCAATGGCTAAAATAAGGAGATCGTAACACTGGATTCTTCCATAGAGCTACTATGTCGAATAGAGCTCACAACAGGATTTCTACTATTAAGGACAAGAAAGGTAATATGCTCAGTATGCATGAAGAAATAGAAACAGAACTAGTACAACACTTTCGGGGCATTTCTTAGGAAGCTTGCACTAACAGAGATCAATATATCAGGGAGATTACTAAGCATATACCTAAGCTAGTCTCCAAAGAAGACAATTTCAACCTCAACAGACCAGTGTCGGAAGAGGAGGTCAAGGAGGTCCTTAATGAGATGCAGAATGGCAAGGCACCAGGTCCGGATGGGTTCAATGTAGACTTCTTCAAAGCTTCCTGGAATATTGTAAAACAGGACATTTTGAGCGTGGTGAAAGACTCAAGGAGGGATAAAACTATCCTGAAGGCGCTTAACACCACTTTTATCACCGCGATCCCTAAACAAGATGTTGCCCTCATGCCTGATAGGTTCAGACCCATTGCATTGTGCAATGTTGTCTTCAAAATCATCTCCAAAGTGGTTGCTAATAGACTCAAACCCCTTCTTCCCACCCTGGTGGCAGTGGAACAGTCAGGATACATGGAAGGTAGACAAATCCTCGACAACATCATTCAAGCTCATGAGGTAGTTCTCTCTTTGACTAACAACAAGAGAGCTGGCATGATCATGCAAATCGACATAGCCAAAGCCTATGATAAGATAAACTTGACATATATCACAAAAGTTCTTGATGCTTTTGGGTTTGATCATAACTGGATCAGATGGGTTATGGCCCTAGTCACCTCACCCAGCTTTTCAATCCTGGTTAATGTATCACCCTCTGAGACTTTCACTCCTTCAAGAGGCTTAAGGTAGGGAGATCCACTCTCTCCCTTACTTTTTATTCTAGTGATGGAAGGGCTGGGGAGAAAAATCAGACAAGCGAAGGTAGTGGGCTCAGTCAAAGGTCTCCAACTTTTTGAAAAGGGGCATTTTTTAACACATCAACAATTTGTGGATGACACTATGCTACAAGGAATCCCCACAGTCAAGGAAGCTCTGGCCTATAAGCAAATCTTGAAAGACTTTGTCATGGCTTCAACTTTGGAGGTAAATCTTTCTAAATCAATTTTTTTTTTCTTTAATACTCACATTCCCATACAAAGGAACATTGCTAGAATTATGGGATTCCAATGGGAGTTCCTCCACTCGAAGTATTTGGGAGTTCCTCTCACTCCAAAACCCTTACACAAGAGCATATGGTAACCTGCTATTAAAAAATTGCTAGACAAGGTCAAGAAATGGACCTACAAATCTCTAAATTTAGCTGGTCGGTTAGTGCTAACCAAAGCTATCCTTCAATCTATCACTGCCTTTATGCTATTTATTCTACCAGCTCCTCAAAGTGTTCTACATCAGCTCGGATCCATCCAACGAGACTTCCTCTGGGGCAAGGGGAAGGATCATAAGAAATGGGCCTTGGTAGCTTGGGATAAGATATCCAAACCTAAGAGCTTTGGTGGGCTAGGTTTGGATGATCCTGACTTACTCAACAAGGTTCTGGGTGCCAAATTATGGTGGTGTTAGGTTAAAGAGCCAAAGACTCAGTGGGAAATCATTTGGAAAGAAAAATATGCCAGCTCCTGGCATAACATGATCTAATAAGAATGTCATGTCACAGAAAGGGCTCGCACATTTGGAACAAAGCCTGGGATAACAGGAGTTTAGTCCAAGGAAACAACTTCTGGGAAATTAGAGAAGGAAATCTCAGCTTGTTCTGGGAGGACAGATGGCAACAAGAACCTATATTATTAAATGAATACCTAACGGATTTAAGGAAATCAATGATAGCAACATAATTTCTAAGGTGAAAGACTTTTGGTAGCAAACCAATAACAATGATAAATGGAGAATCTGGAGGAATTTTGATCTTAGGGACAACAGTGCCCTGAAGACTAAGGCAGAAACACTTAAGGAAAGGTTATACCAAAAGGAAGATTCTGAAATCTGAGGGCCATGATCAGCTGAGATGGGGCAAAAATAATGAGGGGGTTTTTAACCTCAAGGAAGCAAAGCTCATTCTCATTGAACTTAATTATCAATATCCAGACAAAACCAGGCTTAACCTTTGGAGACACTAGGGCTGGATGAAGATTAAACTTTTCATGTGGCTCGTTGAGCACATGGAAATTTTAACCTGGGACAATATCAGGAAAAGGGGCATTTTGGGACCTTCTAGATGTCAGCTTTGTGAGGGGTAGGAGGAAACCATGGAGCACATTCTCAACATTTGTATGTTCTCCTCTAGTCTGTGGGACTCTTTTGCTTTTATTTTCCAACATACGGATATGGACAAAAATAACATCTGCAACACCCTGACCAACTGGAGAAAGGATTTTACATACAATGAAGTTCTAGCCATAGCTTGGGCCCTTTTTCCGAGCTTCATTGTCTGGAATGTTTGGAAAGAAAGGAACAACCGAATCTTTAAAGAAGTAAAGAGAACTTCCCAATGCATTTTTGAGCTTATCTTAAAACAACTCAAGGAAACGGTTAGCACCATAATTCAAAACATCCCCAAGAACCCTCCTTCAGCTATTGACCTAAGAATTCTTTGTGCACTAGGCCTGCAAGGCATATCTCCTCAGGGTCTAGATAGGAATCCGATCTCCCTGAGGGAAGCAAAGGATTTCTGGCACCCTCTTCCAAAGGGATATTTGAAATAAAACATAGATGGAGCCTCAAAAAGAAACCTGGGGGCAACTAGTTATGGAGGGGTCCTTAGAGATGAGGTAGGTACTGTCCTCTTCATTTTCCACTATCATTTGGGACATGCCACTAATAAATTGGCAGAGTTGATGGCTATGGAACAATGTTTAGAGCTCCTAAGTCAGGACAATAGATAAAATGTGATAGTGGAGGCTGACTCTAAACTTATTATCAATTCATTCAAGAAAATGAGCGCGGGTTCTAAGCCAAAAAAAGTCTCAAAAAATTGGAGACTAATTCAAGGATTTCAATGGATTCAAAACCACATTCAAAGCCTCCATACTGTTAGCTTCAAGCATGTCTACATGTTGGCAAGTGAGGTGGCTGATTTTCTCGCCAACCAGGGTGTTATCAGTACAGAGATCATAGTGACATCAAATTGGCATGAGCTATCGCAAAGCAGGTTAAAGACATTTGTTGAGGAACATGCAAATAATGATAAGCTGGAGTTTAAAGATAGAGCCTCGGACTAGGGATCAAATTGACTCAACCTTTGATTTCAACATCAATTTGTGTCATCATTATCGGATAGACGGTTATGTGGTGCAGCGGATTCCCAGTCTAGTCGCTCATACTCCCAAAGCAAACAAGAGGATATTTAAGGTTTCAAGTTCGAGAAAGGATAATCCACAAGTGCAGACAGAGCCCTGTGTTTTCGAGTGGCCGGGCCTTCAAGAATTTGGAGTCTCGGCATGGTTTACCACCCCCAAGGAAGTTTCTGGTTGATCGCACAGTGTTTTGTTGGAAAGAGGTTTTGATGAAAACGTTGCGATGCCATTCTCCCTCCAACACGTCGCAGGGAGAGGGTTCCAATAACCACTCTTCCCCTCTCACTATCATCAACCCTTCTTATCCCATGTGATATCGACATCATCCATTGGATCTAGTCAACAACGATCAATGGTTGCGATGGTTCGTGCATCTTGGGAGGCGAGACTTTTATACTTCGGCCTTTTTGACGGAGCAATATCCTCCTCATCTGTCGATCTTATTGCCTTTTTATTGTATGACTCAGATGAATAGGGTTTCCTCTAAAGTAGTGTTCCTGGTTGGTTCTCATGCTTGTCGATAGCCAGGTGGCATTTTTGTTCGTTTTTCAATGGGCTCGATATTCTTTGTGAAACTTTAAGGTTCTCCCTGCATGTAAAATTGTACACTATATTTTTGGTTTTATGAAATAGAAGGATGTATACTTTCTTTAGCAAAAAAATAAATAAAATTTCTTTCAGAAGGGTGGTTGGCTAATTAGGAGATCTAGTTTCAGGATCATGGGAACTTCTTGAATTACATATACAAGATTTAAAATGTGAATTCTTCTTCTTTTCCCTTCCCTGGTCGATTGATTGGAACTTTCAAGTTCAATTTCCTAAGTGTGATGTTGTTATTCAAAAGAGATAGCACATCCTAAAAGCTTGGCTCAAAGAAATTGAATTTATATTGTTAGGAAGATGATCAAGATGATTGTGCTATTGCATCTGTTGGTGTTGAAGTCATAGGGAACGTTGTTTGATAAGTAGTTGGTGCAAGCACTTTAATATGTTGATAAAGTATAGACCATTTCCATACAACTATACTTTCATGGGCATCAAATGCTTTTAAATATTTCAAATATTCTACCTTGTTGGCTAGTGATATGTGCCTTAACAATTGGTGATCAACTAGTATTTTATGTTCTAATAGTTGCACTTTATATCCTGGTTCTAACATTCTAACTAAATATCCCTTTGTTGTTATTGTCTTTGCTAAATCTTGCTACTATCCAATATCCTTCTTTTAATTTTTTTCTACGCTGCTCACATAGATTTTTCTAGTGCTTCAAATATTGGTTTATCTCAACCATGCCTTAGGTCAGGTTTCTTAGTAGATGTTTCTTCTAGCCTTTCTTTACTTATGGAGCTCAAGTGTTGGGTGTATTTGACTATACTAGAGGAACTTGTTTGTCAGTTGTAGGTGAGGTTGAGGTAACATCTGCATGTAAAGTAGTTTTCTTTAGAATTTCCTTTAATATATCTTCTCACATATTATTATTATATGGGACTTCCCAATTACAGCTTGCTTGGATGACATCTTATCTTCATAATCCTTTTATTCAATAATTATTGTGGTAGTCACACAGGGTGAATTAGAAGTCAATTTGATGTCTATATATTTTTTTTTCTCATTGCAATCACTCAACTGTCCTCAATTCTGTCTGTGTCGAACTTCCATTTTATATGCTAACTTTGGTTGAAGTGAATTGTTGATTCTCCTGTATTTTGTGATCTACCATCATTTTCTATATTTTTATTTCAATGAACACATCTTTGACATGTCCAAGTTACTACAAGGTGTCGCTTCTGATAGATGATTCTAGAAATTGTTGCAATTCTATGCTTCTTTTCTATTTTTACCCTTTTCTTGTGTATGCTCCAACACTTCCTAGGAAATTGAGTCTAAATTCTGTCAGTATTGTGGGCCTTCTAGTTAAATACTCATCAAATTTTCTTTTCAACCGGTATTATATGTTGATGTGTGAATCAATTTCGAACATTGTGAGTCTCAACTTGCAATATACTTGGAAGATTCTATGATAGGTACTAAGATGTAAAATTTAAATTGTGTTGGGTATAATTTTTATTTCCTTTCTTCTTATTTTTGAGTGTCTAAAAAGGGTAAAATTATATCCCCTAGCCCTTCTCAAGCTTGTGGTGGAATTGGGAATATTTTTTTAGCCTATTGACTTAGTTCGCTAAGCATATGCTCAATTGCAGTCTAATATGAAATCTCTTGTGTTTCTATATCTAAAGAGTTTAATGAGATTTAGTAGCCTGGGAAGAGCTTGAAGCCCTGGCGATCGGTGTTTAGATGAAGAAGAGCAACATAATTGATATGGCATTGGAACCCAAGCTTGGGGGTTTGCACCAAAATTAATTGGGAAAAAACAACTGGACTTTGAGTGAGGTGTTAGAGGACACCTAGAGGAGAAAAGGGTAGTGAAAGTCACTCTAAATAATGTCTCTAATAAGAGATAATAATTTTTATATGTGGTTGGTGGTTAACTTGTCTGGTTTCCCAGGTCAACTTGGGATAAAGTATGCCCCACGGAAAAATTCATGGAGCCACGTGTGTGTCTATAAATAGAAGTTAACTGTTGGAGATTTAGAGCACATCCAAAGTGAAAATCAAATTAGGTATAACTTTGAGATAGATAGTGAACTTGAGGTAGCTCACAAGCTAGCAAGGAGGATGACTTTGACACAAGATGTGAAGTAATTTCTCTTATGTTTGGGTGTGGATAGCCATGATGAATATGGTTGTAGTTCTAGGTTAAGTTTGTGTAATTTTCTTTGCTACTTTTGTGTGGTGCTTGGATCTCTATTGAGGCCACAGCGAATTGTTGTTACAACATCATGTTGGAGGCATAATTTGGATGGTCAAGAGGGCTTGTAAAACATCTCTAGCTCAGCAATAGTTACTCCAAGGAGAGAGGTAGTTGAACATAAGTGTCTTCCATTCTAGATAGCTCAGATCACTTGTTGTTGTGAGGTAGATAATTGTAAGGTATTTTGAGTAGGTTCCTTACGCCCAAAATAATACTTTGGAAGTATAGAAAGGAAATCAAAAGAAGAGAATGTCTTTGGAGAAGGGAAACATAGTCGGGAGTAACTATTTAGGGTTGTTGGTGTGCCCTAACCATATCTCCAGAAGCTTATATCTTTAGGACAAGAGGACCAGGAGTATATTGGAAAGCATGGTATGTGTATCCTCTTATTGATGTTGATTTTCTAGTCGAATCAGAGATCCAGGTTGCAAATTTTGGTATTGGACACATGTGGACTATTGGGGGGAAGTGTGAGATTGGACCAAGTTGGCCCAAAATGCATTACCATTGAAGGACTAAGGTGACTAATAAATGAGGCATAGATCGAAGGAGCTTAAGGTTTGATCAATGAGGAAAAGAAGTTGTAACCCAGGTTCATTGTGGGAGAAAGAAGTTCAAGTTATTTATTTTGTTTAAAGTTTAATTGTTCATTCATTACCAATATCAATTTATTTAAACAAATTATCACCATTTTATAATTTTTACTACATTCCACAATTTTTTTTGTAAAATTATTTAAGAAGAGAGAAAAAACATAATAACAAAATAACCATAATCATACTAGACATACCTCACATATAACCATATCCATAGCTATATTTAGGTCTTAGAGAGAGCGAACTCCCCTCCCTCAAAATAAATACAATTCCTATTAATATAGTTTTTGTTTGTTTACAAATATTAATATATTTTACATATAAATAAACAAAAAGTTACAAATTGTAATTCTAAATCATCTTCATTCTCCATCTCTGTGAAAAAAATTTATAAAATAGGTATTAATAATAAGATATAAAGAAAAATAGTTACAATGTTAAAATTTTGAGAAATAATTTACAATAAAATGGGGAAAAGAATAAAATTCTATCATATTATTATATGCAATGAGAAGAATTAAAATGGATTTCACCTAATATTTATGGAGAATTAAATTGAAAATGTAAATAAAAAGGATTATAGAAATTTAAAAATTAACCTAAATCAACTTTAAACAGACTATTAAATTTTCTTAAACCCTTTTACTAAAATTCAAACTCACATATAAAATCTACAAACAAAAAAATGACACGCAACTATCAATCGAATGTCATTAGATACACCCAATAGATCCCTGAAACAAATTATTAATATGAAATTTAATAAAACAAAAGAGAACAATAATAATTAATGGAAAACTCAGTTTCAATTGCTTAGAACCCATCCTCCAATAATGGCCAATGGCAAGTAGACTATCTAGGTGGGAAGTTGAAAGTGGAAAATTCCAATTCGTTCGTTCTCATTTTCTGCAGCCAATGTGCACCCCAGCAACCATTTCTTCTATTCTTCACTCCACCGAATTATATGCAGTTTTATTGAATTGTTTAAAATCAACAATTTTATTGAATTGTTGAAAATCAACATGTCATAGTCTTATTAGGCACGTTGTGGAGCTTTCGAATTTTCTAATGACTCAGAGGCAATGAGTGACGACTAGAGGCATTGAGCGACTACTGACGTTGCCGAAATACTGGGACTAGAGTAATTAGATTGAGGAATTGAAAAAAATTCATCCATTGTGGTCTTGACTCTATCCATTAGGAGAGTGTGGAGTAGAGTAAACATTTATTTATGCCCATGTAAAAGTCCAAAAGAAATATGTAAACATTTATTTACACTTTAGTAAAAGTCCAGTAGACATATTGTACCTCACCCTATTGGTTATTGTTGGCAACATGAATAAATTTTAACATCTAATTCTATCTCTATCTCACAATGTTGTTTATTGTTAGCAACATGAATTCATTTTAACATCTAATTATCTCTGTATCTCACCCTGTTGGTTATTGTTCGCAACATGAATACATTTTAACATCTATTTAATATACCATATGGAAGGTCACTAATCAAATTATCTATAAACTTCGTACAAATAACTTCTATGATGTTTTTAAGCATCCATAATATCAAATGCAAGAGATACAATTCAAATTAATTGAATGCTTGCATTAACATATCCATGGTCAATTTAATAAGATTTCACTTATTCTGGTAATTGACCATGACATCATGAATGACAAAGGTTTTTTTTTGTAACAACCACTATACTATTCAACGTGTATTTGAAAATCAGATTCTTTTATAATTATTTATAATTGATATATTCTTTTTTCCTTAGGAAAAATTATAATTTTATAATGACAAAAAAATTAAATGTTGTAGATGTTGATAATGCATTTAATCATGCCAATCAAAATTGGTGATCATAGAGACCAAAAATATGACTCCAAAATGGTGGTAAACATGTTACCCTTTTCTCCATTTCTTATTTTTAACCATTCTCCATTCTCCTTAGGAAGTAGTGGCAATTACAAGTGTTAGATGGGTCCCTTCATTCATTCTTGAATTTTCCTTATCTGAATCCAAAATTTGAGATACATGATGAGATTTTGAGTCCATTGTCTCCATTGCTACATGGACCATCTCCTTCCTCGATGTGTTTGTTGGAGTTCCTGAAACATCATGATTAATGCTCCCCTTTTCTATGTTTTCTGGTATATTTTGGGCTTCTTCATTGGTAGGAGGATCCATTTCTTCATCATCATCTTCTTCGTCAGGAAAATTATGTGGTAATTGCCATCCCTTGGGTTTCTTTCTTGTTTTCTTCTTCCTTTGACGAACTTTCTTGGCATCATGACATGAATTTGAAGACGTCTCATTTTTCGGCTTATTCGACATCTAAATGTTGTGTTCCAAAAATCTAGGAACGGTGATGAGCACTTCTTGTTGTGTGTAAACAGAATATGATCCGGCAATCGTTTGTTGAATTCGACCTCCACATAAATTATGGCGATTGTGTAGATTTGTTGCTCAAACATTTGTGTATCTTTCTTCATGCATCACCCTAATATGTTCCCAATGGCTTCTCTCAGTTTATGGAGAAAAAAATGTAGGGGTACATTATGCAATCTAACCCAAACTGACATTCAAGATACTACCATTATATTGGCATCAAAATCTAGGAACCAAGGGGTGACCAAAAGTCCCATAGAGACCCAAAAACATGAACCTTCTTGTAATATATATTCGCAATCCTCTCACAATGCAAATTTTACTATGAAAAATCCCTTGGAGCAAAGGTTCATCTCACAATTTATTGTCCAATTTGTGAATATCTAATGGAAGAGATCCACCAGTTTTGGCTAAAAACTATTGAATCTGCATAGTACTGCTTGAGATTAATATGTTATGCACAAATCATTTGTATATGGTAGACTTACAGTCATTACTGGGATTTGATTCAGTTGTTCCACTATGTAGGGGTTGGGTATATTGTGTTTTTAATTTAGTATTTTTGAGGAAACAAATTTTCCTTTCAGGATATCTATGAATGAAAAGACTCCATTTACTTACCTTTGATTCGATTAAAAAATATATTAAAAAATCGTATTCCAAATGTGTGTGTGTATATATATATAAATATATATAAGATTATATATATATAATATATATATATAATATATATATATATATTATATATTATATATATTAATATAAATATTAGTGATTAAAAAAAATTGAATGCATAATTTACAAATTGGAAATACATATAAATAAATTTGTGAAAAAAATTTGTTATGTGTATGGTGTGTATACCTTATAATAGGATTTCTATAATTTTAATTTAATTATCAAAAATCAATAGGTCGATGCTAGAGATTCAATAATCAATCATTAATATTTTTAATATTAGTCTTTAATAGAAGGTTGAGATTTATTCAAAATGTAGTTATGATCTCTATTCCTTCTCAATTTAATTAAAAAAATTGTTTCAAAATTAATTTAAAATATACTATGTATATAATATGCTGACTATA